>JAJONR010006435.1:0-28804 GCA_029582245.1 Solanum etuberosum
CTCTAACCGACAACCATCACTTAAGAGCTATTGTGATGATACAACGTTTTGCCTCACGCTGCCAGGGCCGTCCTATACCTTGCCGAGGGTATAGAACCTTACTACAAAGTGGATCCACTAGTCTATGCTAAAAATCACTAAGGAATCATCTAAAAAGTATGACCCTTTTCTACCCATGATCACTACATGGTTTATGGGGCTGGGAGTTGTCTGAACTCTCCCCCATATCGGTGCTCAATACTACTCCCAAAATATAATACTAGCTCTTATGTTTAAAAACATAACTTCTTTCTGTGGTTTGAGATAATTGTTCAAAACTTAGCTCAAAGGCTCTTCTTGGAAATCAAAGTTTCCTCTCTTGCTTAATTGTGAAAGCATTTACTCTTTACCGAAAACTAGCTCAAAGGCTCTTCTGGAAATCAAAGTCTCATTTCTTGCTTAAATGTGAAAACATTTACGCTTTGATAATGCATAGTTCCGATATAATCTTTTTGAAGAAATGGACTTCAATATTTACTCTGTACTCAACTGAAAACTCAAGTTTTAAAACAAAGTTAAAACATTTGTAAAAGACTTTTGAAAACTCTATGAACTTCTCTTGACATGACTCTTAACTTTCCTTGAATTGAATTATGTATTCAAGGCTCATGATATCATGTTATGGATGATTTCATGTTGTTTAGACGTATCTTAGAGTGTAGAAATCGAGTAGAAAACATAGGTACGTTTCAAGGGAACTCGTACGGAAAGAAGTGGGAAAGGGTAGAGAACCTGGCGTCCCTGGTGCTTTGAGTGGCGCGGGGTGCCTGAGCTTAAACTTAAGAACTGGGGATGGGGCTCACTGGATGGCGCGGCGACCCAAAGCCAAACTACAGAACACAAAGTGGGTGCTCTTGCTGGCACGGTGCCCCACCCCTTTCCCCAGAATTTCCCCAATTTTTCTTGCTCGTTTTTCAACTCCAAACCCTCTAGATTCAATTGGTTCTTTTCCCAAACACTTAGGTTCGACTACATAACCAACGTATGCAAGAATCTACTCAAAACGACATCTAATTTCATGAATTTAAATCATGAACTTCTCAACAACTTCATCAATCAAGAACCCAATAGAAACTTCAAACAAATCCATCAAGAACTCAATTTCTATACTTCCAAGAACCAAAATATTGCTGAATAAAATCATGATTGGCGCGTGGGTGAACTAACCCAACTCTATGTAATCTCACATACCTCGAAGGTATCACCCCTTCACAAAATCCACAAGCCTAGCTTCAAGAACTTGACGATTCCTTGTCTCTTCTCCTCTTTTCTCCTCTTCTTTTCTCTCCTCTCAAAACCCTAAATCTTTTTGATGAAGCATAAACTAAACCAAATCAGTTTAGACCCCAACTTAATTACCAAAAACAAAATTAAATAATAGGGTAGTGAAAAGACCAAAGTACCCTTCTAAAATTCAGTTTTGACTTTCCTTATCTAGACAGCCCAACTTCAAATGGGCATATCTCCCTCATACGAACTCGAAAATAGCCAAACTCGGTGGCGTTGGAAAGATAATTCAAAGATCTTTACTATGGTATCTTCTAGCACACCTAACTAAGCCTGAGATAGGAGTTATGGTCATTTGAAGTTGAACCAAAACCCAAACTTAGCTTAACTTTGTCAAACTTTCCAAATTTGATTATTTCCAAAAACGGTTTCTTTCTAATTCTTGTTCTTTCAAATAACGGGGTGTTACACGAACCATGGGTCGCAATCACGATGATCTCCTTATATATTATAATAAACAATTTTACAATTATTATCATCATAATTAATATTGGAAAAAAAGGGTAAATATAACCATCACTTTTCGATGTAGAGTAAATATATTCATTATTAAAATGGTGGTGCATATATATCTTCAACATCTAATAAATTGTATATATTTATCATTTTTCGTAAATACATCTATATTTATTGAATTAATAAAAAATTGACCTTTTAATTTCAAAAATACCACACATCTTTAAAAAAAAATTACTCCAACCATCGAACCTGATCTGAAAGACCAAATAAAAATACTCAATTCTGGTTCCACTTAATCATAAAATGGACTTCGTTAGGGTATGAATAAAAATGAGATTGTGTTTTTTTTTTTTTTTGTTTTTGTATAACACTTTTAAGATTATTTCATTTTCAAACTCAGTTTATTAACGAAAAAGATAAATATAAACTATATATTTAATGACGAGGGTATTATGCATAACTTTTTAACGAGAGATATATTCACTTTTAATTGCAAAGTAATAAATACCCTAAAATTAATTATATTTTGTAGTTTGTAGTGTGCAAAGAAAATCAATAAATAAGTACTTATTTGATACAAGTATTATTTGATATATAATAACTCAATTCTTATTTAAATAACTCTATAATCATTTAAAATTTTCCAATACATGATTACTTGTTTTTAAAAAGTTCTTAAAACTATAAATTTAAATAACTTATTTACCAATAATAGAAAGAAAAAATATCATTAAAAATATATTAATTGGACTTTATATACAAAATTGTACAAATAAATATCAAAACAAAAGAATTAGGTACGACTTCAAAGTTGCCACAAAGATAGTCTTTTAGTGGCGACTTATTCGCAACAAACTACTTTTAGTGGCGACTCTTTATATGTCGCCACACAAATTTATTCTATCATGATTTTTAGACACATATTAGTGGCATTCCGAGAAAAGTCGCTGCCACAATTTCTTTTCAGTAGCAATAATATGTGTTGCCACTAAAACTATCACAATTTGTGGCAATCATATTGTGTCGCCACAGAAACCTTACATTTTTTTGACAACTATGTATGTCACTACAAAGAGTCGTCACAATAAATCATATTTATTGTAGCATGACAACCAGATTTTGGGTGTGTTGATGAAATTTGCTAAGTTTTCCGCACTTATGCTGTTGTTGATTTACTTTCCGCACTTGTTTTGTATTGTTGGGTTTTAGGCTGACTTGTCTTGGTGGGCTTAGACGAGTGTCATCACGTCTATTTTTTGAATCGTGACACATTTCAACCCCCTAGTAACCTCATGCCGTCCAAACTTCCGTTGAACATCCCTTGGTAATATTATTATTTATAAAAGTAATGTTAATTTTAGTTATTAAGAGTTTAGTCATTTGTTTAACATACATTACCTTGGATTTGGTTGTAAAAACTTTATTTATTAATATGAAGATTTGAATTTTTAATTCAAAGTTCTAACATATTTCTAAATAAAAAGTAGATATTTGGTCTTTCTTTTTATTTATTTAAATTGTGTTTTTTGTATAATAATCAATATTATTTCAAATGAAATTAAAATCATAATATTCCTTATTAAATATTTTGATGTCTCAAAATTTTGAAGCCTAAAGAAACTCTTTAGTGTATAGTCTTATTCTTGAGTCACTCCTACCTAAAATATAGAAGATGGAATACATAGGAACTTAATCAAAATCTTTCAAAACATAATTGGTGAATCAGATTAGAGGGATCACTATTAGTTTCTCAAATCTCAGAGACCATCTTGTTTGGTAACTTTAATTTTGAATCTTCTTGGAATGTCATTAGAAAGCCACAAAGCACCACTCTTATTAGCAGAATGATGTGGCACAAAAAAAATCCATTTAAGATTTTCTTCTTTATGGAGAGTTATCAAGAACAAAGTGCTTCTCCTTTTTATGTGTTGTTGTTGTCTTAATCATAAACATGACAAAGATATGTTGTTTTAATTTTATAAAAAAAGATCTCTCTTCCTTCTATAGATTTATTTTAATAAAAAATTTGGAGGGTTGTATTTCATGTCAAAAGGTTTAATTAGAACAAAAGGATAGAGATTATTCGTCAAAAATTAAAATATATTTTTAGAATAGTAAATAAGTAAAAGTGAACAGAGGGAGTATTACATTAACATTATTAATGAGGCTTTCAAAATCTAAATTTGACTAATACTCTACTATTTTAGTATTAGTAGAAGCAAAATAAACAAGTAAATTGAGACAACTATTTTTAAAATAGGAAATACTCCCTCCGTCCATCTTTACTTGTCCAATATACCAAAATTTTCAAACTTTACTTGTTCAGTTCAGAAAATCAAAAGATAATTTATCATTTATGTTTATTTTATTCTTGTTATTAAATATTACCGATTTCTCAATATTTAAATTTTATTCTTTTTATTAAATATTACTGATTTCTCAATATTTAAATGACTTATAATTAATAAGAATGATATAATAAAATTATTTTTTTATTTTTATTTTTAGAAGGTGTATTAAATGAAACATCTACAAGTAAAAATATATTGAGGGAGTAGTGATTTGTAACGTATGTATCTGACCAAACACGTGGGCACACGAATCACAATCAAGACAAAAACAAAAATGTAATTGAACTGATTCTCCCTAATTAAAGACAAAACAAAAAATACACCATACATTGAGAACTTCACAAAGTTTTCTAATAGATTTTACAATTTTTTGTTGAAAATTCAGTGTCCAAAGATCAATTGGCATGTGAAGGTGTGAAGCATATTGAAAAAAGATGTGATTTTTATTTTGTTGTTTCAGAATTTTGAAAGTAAAAAAATGATATGAATATTAATTTTTCATGTTTTAATTTTGATGAGTAAATTTTGCTTTTATGATATTCCTAATTTTTATGATTACGCTTTGATTCTTGTGAAGTTTTCTTCTGTGTCAATGAAGTATATCAAAATGAGGTTTTAAATAAAAGAAATTTAAGGTCTCTACAAATAAGAATTATGAATTTATCACGACCCGAGCCTACACCTTAGACGTGGCCGGCACTCGAGAACCATTGTTGGTCCCTAAGCGAACCTTCATCCTGGCTGGCTACAAGCGGAAGACTAACTCAAGCATACAAAAGCTTAAAACTGAATTAAATTTCATTGAACTCAAATACTCAACCTTTTTAAAAGTCTGTACAATACTCAAAATAAAAGTAAATACAGAAACTCCTCAACTCTGCCTATCTATGAAGCCTCTACTATTACATAAGCATATCGGGACAAGACCCACGAAATCTCAAAGCTACTAACTATAAGATAAAGGTGAAGTCCTCCGGAATATAAGATGGCTCACTAAAGCTGACTGGAATATCACATGATCTCAACGAAACACCTGTTGATGATCCTGAATACATGTATCTGCATCATGAAACGAATACATGGAATGTACGAGCATGTAAGGGGAATTCTAAAGCATCAACATAAGCTTAACTGATGGAAAAGAAACATACTTACCTCTTCTCAACTCAACTCAACTCAATGAAACATAGTTCAACTCAACTCAGAGAAATAGGGCTTAACTCAATAATATGATACTCAACTTTGTGAAACGTAATTCAACTCAACTCAGAGAAATAGGGCTTAACTCAACAAAAAGATACTCAACACTTTGAAACATAGTTCAACTAAACTCGTAGAAATAGGGCTCAACTCATTAATAAGATACTCAACTCTGTAAAACATAGTTCAACTCAACTCAGAGAAATAGGGCTCAACTCAATAATAAGATACTCAACTCTGTGAAACATAGTTCAACTCAACTCAGAGAAATAGGGCTCAACTCAACAATAAGATACTCAACTCTGTGAAACATAGTTCAACTCTGGATACTCAAGGATAAAGCAACAATAAAAGATGCAATATCTAGAAAGCTTTTAAAACAATAGATAATAACTCAATTGTATGTAAAAATACAATAATAACTCAATTGTATGAAAATACAATAATAACTCTTATTTGTATGTAAAGATATAAAATAACTCTATTTGGGAGATTCTCTAACCGACAACCATCACTATGAGTTATATGATGATACATCGTCTAGCCCACGCTGCCAGAAGTATCCTATACTTTGTCGGGGTATAGAACCTACTAACTAAGTGGATCCACTAGTCTATGCTAAAAATCAATAAGGAATCATCTAAAAAGTTTGACCCTTTCTACCCATGTTGGCTGCATGGTTTATGGGGGCTGTGAGTTGTTACGACTCTCCCCTATATCGGTGCTCAATACTACTCCCAAAAATATACTTAGCTCATATGTTTTAAAGAAAACATAACTCTTTCTGTGTTTTGAGATTATTACTCAAAAATCTTTCTCTTAAAAGAGATGGTACTCAAACTGCTCAGAACTCTTTTGGAAATCTCAGTTTCCTCCTCTTTTAATTGTGAAAACATTTACTCTTGAAAATACTTAGTTCCCATATATTCATTTTTTTTAAATGAAACTTGACTCTACTCTTCCTCATACTCATTTACTCAAGTCTTTAAACAAATTATGAATAATTGTAAAAGACTTCTCAATATAGGGTTCATGCCGAATTATGGACGTGAACGACTCGATTCAAGGTTTACAATAACCATATATAGAACTCAAAAGAAACTCATGATTGGCATGTGGGCGAGAAAATTCAACAATATGGAATCTTACATACCTCAAAGAACTAGGTTCTTGGCGAAAACTTGAATTTCTTGAACGAACGCTTGAAACTTTGAACTTTTTCTCTTCTTGAATAGTCTCTCTAAAAACCTAAATGCTTTGGGGATTAATGAAACTGATTCTAATCAGTTTAAACCCTTAATTAGGTGTAATTCACGTTTAGAATAAGTGGGGATAAAGAAAAGACTAAAATACCCCTCCTATTTTCGGGTAACTTTCCTTAAATGGACAGCCTGACTTCAAAAAGGGATATCTCCCCCATACGAGCTCAAAAATTAGAAAACTCGGCAGTGTTGGAAAGAGGACTCAGAGATCTTTCATTTGATATCTTATGGGTCTCCTAACTCATCCTGTACTGAAAGTTATCGCCGTTTGAAGTTGACTTAAAACTTAAAAGAACTAAGGAATGTCTTGAATGAGTTCTCTTTAATTCTTTTTGGAACTCAAGGTGCTATATATAGTAACCTGACCTTAACATTTAAGAAATTTTAAATTCCTCGGTAAAATCTTACTCACAACAAAGCATGGTTCGCGTCTTAGCTCAAAAAAATTTCGGGGTGCTATAAATTTTTGCATGAAAATTTTAATTCAGTCTAATTTGCCCATTTAACATCCGTAGACTTTCTATAGTATTTTGTAACTGCAGTTGAACCAACCTAAATGCATGAGCTATAGATTTTAGCTAAATTGTACTTTGTGATAATGAATATCTTACAGTTGTGTTGTCGTTATTACTTTTTTTGAATGTTATTCATTACCAATCATTAATGTATATAAATGTACAAGTGATTCTTTGAAATAAAGCAAAATGTTGTAGAAATTCTTGATGTTGATACAATTTTATCCAATTTTGTCAAAGTTTCTTTATCTAACCAATGAATTTTGAGTTACATCAAAGTTTCAAAATTTTGATAGTAACAAAAATGAGATGGATGTTCATTATTTCATGTTTTAGTTCTTATAAACAATTTTTTCTTCCATGACATCTTTATCTTTATTGGTCCAAAAGTTTCCTCACCTAACACATGATGACATTTTCGAGTTAAATTTTATATATATATTGTTATGAATTTTCACAAATTTCATGACATTAATTCTAATTTTTCAATAATAGAATCTAATGGTGGCCAGTGGATGTTGTTGCTATAAGATTTTTTTCTTCCTGCAAAGTTTTCTTCTACTCTTGTGAAGTTTATCAAAGTGAGGTTAAAAAAGAAAATGAATTGAAGGTCTATTAATACTTTTTCATAATGAGTTTCTTTTAGGTGTGCTAGTATGTTACTCTTTTTAAATATTTTTTATTTATCAATAGTTAATGTGTAGAAGCACAAGTGATTCCTTAAAGGGGAAAAAAACTTCTATTTTGTCTTCTTATGAATTCTACTTGAGGAACTAGCTAATGTTACTTCGATTGAAGTGTCTAGGATCAGAATATTTATAGTTGTTCTTTCCTCATATATGTATAGTCTATTATACTTAAATTGTATTGCATAAGATGAATTTAAATAAAAAAATATGGCCTCGGAGAATTGTATAACGGGCCCCAACTTATTTGGAATTAAAATGCAATAATAGCAGTTGTTGTAGTGTCGTACTTAAATTGACCATCTCTCACTATTTTCATATGGATCAAAGTATAAAATACATAAGATACATTGAATGAAAATTTTAGAATGATTGATTTATCACTTGTTTTTTTCTAGAATAGTTTGAAGGAAGTGGGGATACACTGATCCCTACTAGTATTATTGAGATTTTTTATATTAAACTTTTTAATTCAAAAAACAAATTCAAATGATTTTCTAACTATTGAACTAGAACAATGTTCTCGACTACTAAATGATTAATGTTTGTGAATTTTCCTAGCTTGTGTTTAATGTAATGTTATTTCTTTACTAATCACGAATAGTTTGTTGTTGGGGTTTCATATCTCTCTTCAAAAAGGGGTTTGAACACAATGAATTTTATAATTTCAACTAAGTAATTTTGTGATGAATTAATGTATGATAGGAGAATTAGTGATGAATTTACAGAAATAGTGTCTATGAAAAAAGAAGAGTCATGAAGAACGATATGTTAACATTTTGGAATGTAGTTTATCCATCTAAATTGTTTTTGGTTCTTTTTATTTTATAATTAATTGGAGTCTCTCGTCATACCTTTGTCACGACCCAGACCGTCGTGATTGGCACCCACACTAACCCTCCGGTGGGAGAACCACTAATACAACCCGACTAAGCAAAGTAACGAAAACTAGAAAATTTAAAGATACAGAAGCAGGTTTAAATGACTAAATAAATACGGAGTTCCCATAAGCTCGAAGGTCTGACAAACAACTATCGCAGAAATTTAACCCCTAGAACCTGAAAGTCATTGTACCAAAACTCTGTTAACCAAGAAGTCTAAGAAAATGGGGTACAACCCCGAAACTAACATAAGAAAAGTCTAACTAAACAGTCTGAGTCCGAAAAGAATGGACTAAGCAATGAAGGATCCATGGCAGCCTGAAAGAACTGGCTCACCCTTGAATCCGGTCTAGATCAGTGATCCCCTAGCTGAGGTCTATCAGTAGCCGCCTAAAGATGCCCTGCATTCAACAAAGAACGAGCAAAGGCAGTATCAGTATACAAACCACAGTGTACTGGTAGGATCACGCGGCCACTCCAGTAAGCAAAATACAAGCAAGCAATTGCAACATAGTAAACACACATATACAGAATGCATAACTCAGTTATCATTTTAGGAGCAACATACAATTTTCAAATATTAATGACAGACAAATATGAATGTAATAATGACAAGTGGTTCTCATGGAACCCACACCCAAACTGTTAGTGTGTCGGAACGTGACACCCGATCCAATATACGTGTGTCGGAACGTGACACTCGATCCAATATATGTATCAGAACATGACACCTAATCCATTATATGTGTCGAAACATGACACCTGATCCAATATATGTGTCGGAACGTGACACCCGATCTAGTCAACACAACCACAATCACAGTCACACCCATAAAGAGCATTACTCATAGTCATACAATCAAGTATTAGGTTCATGGCATGTAATTATTCATACATGAACATTTCATTAGATTCGGTTCACATTTCCCTGTTCACATACACGCATGCAAACAATGAAGCAATTAACCGGCATATATCACACAAAAAGGAAATCGAACCATCACCTACCTCGAAACCAAGCTTGAATCCTCCTAAGACACTTGAGCCTTCCCTTTCCAGATTCTTTCAGCTTGTTCTTGGTCTAAAACAGTTAAATAATGCAAGGTCTAATTTACCCGGATACTACTCAAACTATCAATCCAAGGCCAAACCCAAGATCCTGATGTTCAATTAGAGTTTTTTCCACCATTAACATCGGGCCAAAACCCTCCCCCAACGATCATTACCCAAGATTCTAGGATCTAAGAATCGAATTACGGATTAGGGGAGAAATAATCTTACCTTTAGCGCTAGAATTCATTCAAAATTGTCAAGAAACTGCTATGGGTCGTCCCTTAGCTCTCAAAAATAAAGTTTTGCAGAAAATAACATTTTTGGGGTTTTTCTGCGATTTAAGTTGCAATTGTGCCGCCACAGCGGGACCCAATCCCGCCACAGCGACCTCGCCCTGGCGGGATTAATCCCACCCCAGCGGCTTGCAAGGAGACAAAAGCTCATAATTTAAGTTCCAAGATCCCATTTCACAACACACCTTCAACCTGGACGTTCATAAACTACCCTTCAACGCCAAGATCAGTTTCGGGAGTTCTACTTGCCCGAATTCGATTCCGTAAAGCTGTACAGGCTCCGTAACGTCTTGGCTATCCACTCATGTGATAAAATTCAGAATAAAATCCCTTGCCTATTACCAGATTTCCCTAGACCTCACCTGACTCAGATTTAGTCAAAGTCTGGCCTAGGTTAGAAATTTTTTCAAGTCACTACTCAAAAGTTTTTTGGTCCAAATTCTTTCGCCATTGGTTTTTCCATAACGACGGGAATAGGTCATTACAATAGATAACAATTTACCCATCCCTCGTCCCTGAGTGATAATCTAGGAAAAACTAGCTAAAGTAAGAGTAGAGTAGTACTTGAATCGTCGAATAACTGAGGATACTTGTCTCGCATGTCCTTCTCGGTTTCCCCAGTAGCTTCCTCAACTGGACGATATTTCTATTGAACTTTCACGGACTTTATCTCCTTGTTCCTCAGCTTCCGAAAGTGCTAAAGGTGAGTTGAGTGCCCAACTCCTCATGCAATTTTCCCCAAAACTTGGAAGTGAGCTGCATACCACGGTCTGAGATGATAGAAAGGGGCACCCCATGCAGCCTCACTATCTCCTTCACATACACCTTAGCAACCTTAGTCAGTCTATCAACCACCACCCAAATAGAATCAAACTTTCCCAAGGTCTTGGGAAGACCGACCATGAAATCCATAGCTATCCTTTCCCACATTCATTCCGGAATTGGCATTTGCTGAAGCAAACCTGCGGACCTTTGGTGCTCATACTTTACCTACTGATAGTTTTGGCACTTAGCCACAAACTCAGCTATGTCTTTCTTCATGCCAGACCACCAATAAAGTCGTTTCAAATCTCGGTACATCTTGGTCACACCTGGATGAATGGAATACCGAGAACCATGGGATTCTACCAACACCTTTTGAATCAAGTCATCCATTCGGGGAATACAAATTCTTTCTTTAAAACTGAGCACACCCCCCCTCCCGCCCCCCCGCATCAAGAGTCGCATTTTGTGCCTCGCCAGACACTGTCTTCTTTCTGAGCTCATTCAACCTCTCATCCTCAAACTTTTGGCCTTGATCTCCTCAATGAATGTGGGCCTAACCTCAATGATGGCTAACACCCCACCCTTCTCTGAGATGCCCAACTGCATGAACTTAGACTTCAAGGTTTGAATCTCCTTGGCCAAAGGTCACTTCGATACACCCAAGCAGGCTAGACTATCCATACTCACCGCCTTCCGGCCTAATGTGTCTGCCACCACGTTAGCCTTACCCAGATGATACTAGATAGTAACATCATAATCCTTGAGTAAATCCATCAACCATCGATGTCTCAGATTTAGGTCCTTCTAAGTGAATACATGTTGAAGACTACGGTGGTCATTAAATACCTCACATTTGACACCATAAAGGTAATTCCGCCAGATCTTGAGGGCAAACACTACTGCTACCAACTCCAAATCATGTGTCGGGTTGTTCCTCTCATGCACCTTCATCTGCCGCGATGCATAAGCTATAACATTGTTATCATGCATCAACACAGCACCCAAACCTGAATGTGAAGCATCACAATAAAAAATGAAATCTTTACCTTCCACCTGTAGTGCTAGAATAGGTGTTGTGGTCAGAAGAGTCTTGAGCTTTTGAAAGCTCTCTTCACATTTTTCAGTCCATTCGAAAGGCTTCTCCTTTTTGGTCAGCCATGTCAGATGTGTGGCGACAGAAGCAAAATTCTTCACAAACCGACGATAGTAGCTGGCGAGCCCCACAAAACTTTTAATTTCATTCACAGAACTAGGCCGGACCCAATTCTTGACTGCTTCAATCTTTTGGCGATCTACCATTAACCCTTCCCTTGAACCCACATGCCCCAAAAAGGCAACTGAAGTCAATCAGAACTCACACTTGGAAAATTTGGCATACAACTTCTGTTTCCCAAGTACACCCAATCTGAAGATGGTCGTCATGCTCTACTTTACCCTTCGAATAAACCAAAATGTCGTTAATAAAGACGATAATAAAACAATCTAGAAATAGTTTGAACACACCATTCATCAAACTCATGAAAGTTGTAGATGCATTGGTCAACCCAAACGACATCAAAACTCATAATGCCCATAGCGGGTCATGAATGCCGTTTTTGGTACATCCTCAGGCCTAATCTTTAACTGATGGTAACCAGACCTTAGATCAATTTTAGAGAAAATTGATGCACCCAGAAACTGGTCAAAGAGATCATCTATCTGAGGTAATGGATACTTATTTCGAATGGTGACCCTATTCAACTGTCGATAATCTATGCACATCCTAATACTACCATCATTTTTCTTCACGAACAAGACAGAAGCACCTGACGGGGAAGCACTAGAACTGTAATGACCTGATTCTATCGTTAGGGAAAAACCAATGGGGAAAGAATTAGGGTCAGAAAACTTTTGGGTAGTAACTTAGAAATTCCTAGCCTAGTCCAGATTTGGAAAAAATCTGAGTTAGTGAGGTCTAGGGAAATATGGTAATGAATGATAGATCTAATTATAATTTTTATTACATGAGTAGATAGCTAAGACGTTAAGGAAATCCTACGACTTTACGAAATCGAATTTAGGCAAGTAGAACTCCCGAAACTAATCTTAGCGTGAACGAGTAGTTTTTGAATGTCATAGGTCTAAGGTGTGTTGTGAAATGGGAGTTTGGAACTCAAATTTCGACTCTGTATTTCCGTGCAAACCGCCAGGGCAAAAATTATCCCTCAAGGGCAGGGCCGTTGAAGCGGGATGGGGGCCGCCACTGCGGAACAGTTGTAACTTAAGTCGGAAATTAACCCCAAAAATGTCATTATTTTGCAAACTTCATTCTTAAAAGTTAGGAGACGACCCCAGGTGATTTCTTGGTAGTTTTTTTATGACTTTTGGTGCTAAAGGTAATGATTTTATTCCCCTAATACATTTATTGATCCGTAGAACTTAGATTCTTGGGTAATTATTATTGGAGGAAGGTTTTGACCTGAAGTTAATGGTGGAAAAAGCCCTAAGTTGGGTATTGGGATCATGGGGTTGGTCTTAGGTTATTGGATTTGTTGTAATGCAGATAGTTAGACCTTAATTTATAGATCCTTGCGTATATTAATTGTTTGTAGACCTAGAACAAGCGAAAAAAAATCGGAAAGGGAAGATTCAAATACCTTAGGGGGATTCAAGCTTAGTTTCGAGGTAGGTGATAGTTTGATTTTATGTTTGTATGATGTATGTTAGTATTTACTTCATTGTAATGCATGTATGAATGCGAATGTTTCACTATTGATCACACCTAATGTAAATGAGTATGAATGAATGATTGTAAGCCATGAATCAACACTTGATTGTATGATTATGATAATGTACATTGTGATTGTGATTGTGGCATGTTGAATGGATCGAGTTTCACGTTCCGACACACTGACTGGGATTGGATGTCACGAACCGACATACATATTGGATCGGGTGTCACGTTCCGACACACTAACTGGGATTGGATGTCACGTAACGACATACATTTGGATCGGGTGTCACTTTCTGACACACTAACTTGGATCGGGTGTAACGATCCGGCCCACTAACAGTTTGGGTATGGGTTCCATGAGAGGACCATTGAATTAGGTTCCATGAGAGGACCATTAACTTGTCATATATACTTGTATAGAGAATGTGGAATTGTACATTGCTCCTGAAATGATAACTGATATTGTATATGTTTGGTATATGCGTGTTTACTATGTTGTGACTGTTTATATATATGTTTCACTTACTGGAATAGCCGTGTGATCCTACCAGTACACTGTAGTTGTGTACTGATATTGCACTTGCTCTTTCATTATTGAGTACATGTCATCTTCAGGTGGCTATTAATAGACCTCAATTAGGAGATCAGTGATCGAGACCAGATTTCAAGGGTGAGCCAGTTCTTTCAGGCTGCCATGGAATCCTTCCTATTATTTAGTCCATTTTCTTTTGACTTAGACTATTTAGATATTTCTTATGTTAGTTGGGGTTGTACCCCTTTTCCCTAGACTTGTTGCACTTTAGATGTTTGGGTACAATGACTTTCAGGTTGTAGGGGTTGTTCTTCAGCATTAGTGTGGTTAATTTATTTAAACCTTTGGAGTTTTATGGGAACTCTATATAAATTCTGCATTTAAACCTGCTCCCGTATCTTTAAATGTTTAGTTTTAGGGTTAGTTGGTTAGTAGTAATGATTCTCCTACCGGAGGGTTAGTGTGGTTGCCAATCACGACGGTCTGGGTCATGACAAAGTTGGTGTCAGAGCCCTAGGTTCGTTGATCTCATTGTACCAAAACGAGTCTAGTAGAGTCTTACGGAATGGTATGGAGACATATGTATTTTTCTTAGAGAGGCTATAGGACTTTAGAAAAAACACATTTCTTTCTACTCCTTTCGTGTTATGACTTGAATTCAATTGGTATTTGGGTGATATAAATTGGTATCTTTCCTCCTTCACTCTATGGTCAGAACTGGAGCAACAAAAGTGGTAACACCATCACTAGCAAGTGAGAATGTGCATAGACTATCACCAATTGAATAGGATCACCATTCGGAACAAGTATCCACTACCTCAGATAGATGAACTTTTTGACCAGTTGCAGGGTGCATCTGTTTTCTCTAAGATTGATCTAAGGTCTGTCTATCATCAGTTAAAGGTTAGACCTGAGGATATACAAAAAAACGGCATTTAGAATCCGCTATGGGCACTACGAGTTTTTAGTTATGTCGTTTGGATTGACAAATGCACCTACAGCTTTCATGAGTTTGATGAATGGTGTGTTCAAACTATTTCTGGATTCGTTTGTGATTGTTTTTATTGAATGACATATTGGTTTATTCAAAAAGTGAGGAAGAACATGCTGACATCTTCATATTATTCTAGGTGTTCTTGGGAGACAGAAGTTGTATGCTAAATTTTCTAAGTGTGAGTTTTGGTTTACTTCGGTTGCCTTTTTGGGGCATGTAGTTCCAAGGGAAGGGGTAATGGTAGATACCCAAAAGATTGAAGCAGTCAGGAATTGGGTCCGACCTAGTTTTGTGATTGAAATTAGAAATTTTGGTAAGGGATGGCTAGATAATGAACACCATTACTTTTGGAAATGCATTCAGTATTGTTGTCATAACATGTAGGGTTGTTTAGCGAATGATGAAATTAAGTTATGCCAATTGAGGTTAGAAGCTATACTATGATTTCATGGATTGATTGTATATCAAAGAGGGTCAGGATACGACTACTCCAATAGTAGTGATGCTTACTTGCTTAAGTGGTTAAGTGTGTTAAAATTATGGGAACCTGGGCATATGAGGAGAGATTGTGCCCATCCGCGAATGTCTTACTCTGTGCCACAGAAGGCCAGAGCAGTGGTGACCACGGGCAGCGGTAGTAATGGCAGAGGACGTCCACAAGGTGGGCGAGGAGGAAATCCGCAAGGCAATGGAGGCTGGGAGAATGGTAATGCAGGTAGAGGAGCGGTGCAGCCAGGCAAGGAGGTTGCCCGTCAAGATGACAGGGCTCAATTTTATGCCTTTCCGGGCAAGAGTGAGGTTGAGGTGCCTGATGTAGTGGTCACAGGTACTATTCTCGGATGTGACCGGATGGCTACTATTTTGTTTGATCCGGGTTCTACTTATGCATACGTGTTAGTTCAGTTTGTCTTGGGATTTGATGCGGTTTGTGATGTACTTAATGCCCCCATCCATGTTTCTACCTCAATTGAAGAGTCAGTCATAGTCACCCATGTATATCGTGTTTGTCCTATTGTGTTTATGGATTTTCAGACTTGGGTTGATTTGGTTATGCTGGATATGACTGACTTGATATAATCTTAGGCATGACTTGGTTATCCCCCTATTATGATATGCTTAATGGTAATGCTCAGTCTGTAACTCTAGAGATCCCGGGTAGGGAAATGTTACAGTGAGAAGGGGTGTACAAGCCTAAACCAGCTAAGGTCATATCTTTCGTGCGGGCTATGAAACTAGTGGGGCAAGGGTGTTTGGCGTAATTGGCTCATATTCGGGATGTCGATGTTGAGTCTTCCTCTATTGAGTCTATTCCTGTAGTTTCTGAATTCAAGGAAGTGTTTCCTACTGAAATTCCTGGTATGCCTTCGAATAGAGATATAAATTTCTGCATTGACTTGGAAACCGACACTCGCCCATCTCCATTCCTCCTTATCGCATGGCTCGGGAATAATTGAGAGAGCTTAAAGGTCAAATCCAAGAGCTTCTTAATAAAGAATTCATCCGTCCTAGTGCTTCCTCGTGGGGTGCTCCTGTCTTATTTGTTAAGAAGAAGGATGGTAGTATGAGGACTGGTGATTTTATCTTAAGCCATAAAGGAGTGGATTGATACCGGAATGACAAGCTTATGGATCAAGAAGTCACATTGAGTATACTTGGGTGAAGGCAATTGAAGATTTTAGTAAGAAAGTGCGTATAAAATTGGGTTAGTCCTTTGAATTTGATGAGTATACCTGAGTTTGAGGTGTCATGTTGATGAAAAGGTTGACTTCGTAGTGATATCCAGGGCTAACTGAGCATAATAGTAATAAGTTCTCATCATCTTTGGTAAAATCATCTTTGGTAAAATCATCTTTGATATCCAGGGCTAACTGAGCATAATAGTAATAAGAGTTCGTGATGGATCGTGATGGGATGCAACTATAAAATAAGATTGTTGGTCAAGCGAATTTTGTATAGTAATTACGAGTTGCGAGTATCTAAGGTTGTGGTTTTCTAATATTTGGTGACTAACGTGGTTGTATGGAATGTTTTAAGAGATGGTGGGACACCACTCGAATAGAATTTTAAAGAGCTAGAGTTATAATGAAGAAAAATATAGTGAGATGTATTACAGCCTTTAGAGAGAGGCAAGAGAAAGAATATTTTATTTGATTGCAAAGGCTAAAGAGATATCTTCAAAGGGATAAATAAATGGGTTCAGAGACACATGATTTCATTCGCTTTGATTTAGCTATGGTAATAGTGTCACGGGTCCATCAGATTGGTTAAAACCTATTGGGAAAGACTTGAGAAATGAGTGAACAGACATTAGCTCGAGGGTGATGATAAGTGCTTTGTTTTTGTTTTTGAGTTTAGTGATGAGTACGAGTGAATTTCTAGAGAAAGATATTGGAAGATCGATGGAGATGCGATCAATAATCAGCGAAGTTCCATGAATTCATAAATATCTTCAAGGTACAAGCTAATATTGATAGATAAGGGGATGGTATTATACGGTTGAATTTACAATTCAGATTTTTCATTGTGAGTATACATTTGTGGTGATATATTTTGTCAAGGTATGAATTTGAAAGGTGAGAAATGATCAATTGTATCAGGTATTGAGCATTTGAAAGGACTTACACCTGGGTTGAGTCGTAAAGTTTATTACTATTGATTGTTTAAGTACCTAAGAAAGGTTTTCATTTAATAGTGTTAGTGTAGAGTAAGGTAAATGGTCGGAGTGTTCATGATGGTTTTTAGTATTGAGAGTGTGGGCTTCAGTGGAATGATGGGAAGAGTATGTGGAGTCAACTGAGTGGAAATGACTGGTATCGACTCTTCAGAGGAAAACCTTTGGTGTTATTCAATGATTATTCCGTAAATTCTTATGTGACCATCTATTTTATTTTTGTACATGGTTGTGAGTATGATTCACTAGATATGCTCACATGTGTTTTTACTTTTGTGGGTGGATCCCTAGTGGTTGATCAGGAGTACCGATCCTGCGATGTTCTCTTGGTTGAGTGGGATGATTTTGGAAGATGTGGTTATTTCAGATGACTTATGTGGTGTTGTCTTGGAGTTGTTAAAGTATTTCAGTGGTTCTACTTATACCACCTTGCTTATGAGAGTTTATAGAAGAGCTACCATGCGTATCTATGGTGGTCCGACAATCTTAATATTCACCTAGTCGTCAAGGTCATGTATCGATTATGTGTGGTTGAATATGGGGATCGTTGGGTCCAATTCTACTATTTTTAAGAGGTAATCTAGAATTACTAAATCTAGCATTTCGATAGTGTTGTTGAAGGTTTTGTATGCTTGGACATATCCCTCGATGAGTATCTGATGTCTAAAGATCATTTTTTTATAACTTAAGCTCATGGAAATTTATGTTGTGAGAAGGAGATATTGATAAGAACTATGATTGTTTGAGTATCATGAGTGTGTGTTGGTTGGTTCGGGTCCACCTCTAATTGTAGCGAGTATTGATTTAGAATTTTATCATGCTTATGTGACAAAGGATATTCCTGATGATTGATTCAAGGTCCTTGATAACATGTGGTAGACGTGTGTACGATCAACTTTGGTGGTTATTGAGAATAGCTTTTGTTGTTAGTTAAGTTTGCGTTCAATACTATTTATCACTCGAGTATTGAGATGACTTCATTGATGCACTATATGGGAGGGGATTTAGGTCTCCCAGTGGTTGGTTCGATGCATTTGAGGCGGGACCTTTTGAATCATTAGGGAATGTGAAATTTATTCGGGAGATGTTCAAGCATCTCAGAACAGACATAAAGAGTATGCAGACCGGAAGGTCAAATATTTGGAGTTTATGAGGAGGAGCCTATAGCCATTCTAGATAGGAAATTCGCAAGTTAAGGTCAAAGGATATTGCATCTGTAAAAATCCAATGAAAGCATCGTCCGATTGAGGAAGCGACTTGGGAAACTGAGAAGGACATGCGAGACCAGTATCCCCAGTTGTTTAACGAGTCAGGTACAACTCTACCCTTACTTCAGCGAGTCTTTCCTAGTTGATCATTCGGGGATGAGTGATGGGTAAATTGGTATCTATTGCAACGACCTGATTCCGTCGTTAGGGAAAATCCAATGGAGAAAGCTTTGGGGTTAGGAAACTTTTGGGTAGTAACTTGGAAATTCCTATCCTAGTCAAGATTTGGATGAAATCTGAGTCACTGAGGTCTAGGAAAATCTGGTAATGAATGAGAGATCGAATTATGGTTTTGATCACATGATTAGATAACTAAGACGTTAAGGAAATCGTACGACTTTAGGGAATCGAATTCGGGTGAGTAGAACTCCTGATACTAATCTTAGCGTGAACGAGTAGTTTTTGAATATCATAGGTTAAAGGTGTGTTGTGAAATGGGAGTTTGGAACTCAAATTTTGACTCTCTCTTTCTGTGCAAACCGCCAGGGCGAGGCCACTGTAGCGGGATTGGGGCCGCCACAGCGGGACAGTCACGACTTAAGTCGGAAATAAACCCCAAAACGTCATTATTCTACAAACTTCATTCAAAAGTGTTACGAGACGACCACAGACAATTTCTTAGAAGTTTTCCATGACTTTTGGTGCTAAAGGTAAGGATTTTACTCCCCTAATGTGTTTTTCGATCCGTAGAAGATAGATTCTTGGGTAATTATTATTGGGGGAAGGTTTTGACCTGAAGTTAATGGTGGAAAAATCCCTAAGTTAGGTATTGGGATCATGGGGTTGGTCTTGGTTTATTGGGTTTGTTATAATCCGGATAATTAGACCTTAATTTATTAATCCTTGCGTATATTAATTGTTTGTAGTCCTAGAACAAGCGGAAAGAATCCGGAAAGGGAAGATTAAAGTGCGTTAGGGGGATTCAAGCTTGGTTTCGAGGTAGGTGATGGTTTGATTTTATGTTTGTGTGATGTATGTTAGTATTTGCTTCATTGTAATGCATGTATGTATGCGAATGTTGCACTATTGATCACACCTAATGTAAATGAGTATGAATGAATGATTGTAAGCCATGAATCAACACTTGATTGTATGATTATGAGAATGTATATTGTAATTGTGATTGTGGCATGTTGAATGGATGGGGTATCACGTTCCGACACACTAACTGAGATCGGATGTCACGTACCGACAAACATATTGGATCAGGTGTCACGTTCCAACACACTAACTGGGATTGGATGTCACGTACGGAGATACATTTGGATCGGGTGTCACGTTCTGACACACTAACTTTGATCGGGTGTCACGATCCGGCACACTAACAGTTTGGGTATGGGTTCCATGAGAGGACCATTGAATTGGGTTCCATGAGAGGACCATTGACTTGTCATATATACTTGTATAGAGAATGTGGAATTGTCCATTGCTCCTGAAATGATAACTGATATTGTATATGTTCGGTATATGCGTGTTTACTATGTTGTGACTGTTTATATATATGTTTCACTTAATGGAATAGCCATGTGATCCTACCAGTACACTGTGGTTGTATACTGATACTGCACTTGCTCTTTCATTGTTGAGTACAGGGCATCTTCAGGCGGCTATTGATAGACCTCAGCTAGGAGATCAGTGATCGAGACCGGATTTCAAGGGTGAGCCAGTTCTTTCAGGCTGTCATGGAGTCCTTCCTATTGTTTAGTCCATTTTCTTCGGACTTAGACTATTTCGATGTTTCTTATGTTAGTTGGGGTTGTACCCCTTTTCCTTAGACTTGTTGCACTTTAGATGTTTGGGTACAATGACTTTCAGGTTCTAGGGGTTGTTCTTCCGCATTAGTTTGTTTAGTTTAGTTAAACCTTTGGATTTTTATGGGAACTCTATATAAATTCTGCATTTAAACCTGCTTCTGTATCTTTAAATGTTTAGTTTTGGGGTTATTTGATTAGTAGTAATGGTTCTCCCACCGGAGGGTTAGTGTGGGATCCAATCACGTCGGTCTGGGTAAATGCAGAAATCTATATACCTATCCGGAGTCATACCAGGAAAATCCGTAGGAAACACTTTTTTGAATTCAGACACTACAGGAATAGATTCAATAGAGGGAGACTCAACATCAACATCCCTAACATGAGCCAAAAATGCCAAACACCCCTGCCCCACCAGTTTTCTAGCCCAAATGAAAGATAGGACCTTAGCTGGCTTAGGCTTGTACACCCCTTCCCACTTTAACTTTTCCCTACCCGGGATCTCTAGAGTCACAGACTTAGTATTACAATCAAGCACAGCATAATAGGGGGACAACCAAGTCATGCCTAAGATTATATCAAAATCAGCCATATCTAGAATAACCAAATCATCCCAAGTCTGAAAATCCATAAACATAACAGGACAAGCACGATATACATGGGTGACTATGACAGACTGTCTAACTGGGGTAGAAACATGGATGGGGGCATTAAGTATATCATAAATCGTATCAAATCCCAAGGCAAACCGAACTAACACATATGAATAGGTAGAACCCGGATCAAACAAAACAGTAGCCATCCGGTAACAGACAAGAATAGGACTTGTGATCACTGCATCAGACGCATCAGCCTCAGTCTTGCCCGGAAAGGCATAAAACTGAGCCCTGTCATCTTGACGGGTAACCTCCTTGCCTGGCTGCACTGCTCCTCTACCTGCATTACCATTTCCCCGGCCTCGCTGATTCCCTCTTCGCCCACCTTGTGGATTTCCTTTGCCATTATTACCATTACCCGTGAGTACCACTACTCTAGTCTGCTGCTGCACGGGGTCAAACATGCACGAATGGGGACAATCTCTCTTCATGTTCCCAGGTTCACCACAATTGTAACAACTGCGCTCAAAAGACGGCCTGCCACCAGCCAAAGGTGCGGCTCCCTAGCTATCCTCAATAAAATTTTGTGGTGGAGTTCCCGAGTAACCACCTGTAGAAGCGGGCAAGGCTGACTGAATTGGCCGGGCTGCAAGTGTCGGCCTACCTGAACCTCTGGAAAGGAACCCTGAAAGTTACTTGTGCTCTTGGGATTCTTAGCCAAAGTCATGGCTTGCCAATCACGTCGAACTCCTTCCACTCTCTTTACAAAGTTTGTTACCTCATTAAAACTTTTTTCTGGAGAGGTCATGTGAACATACCTGTAATTTTCAATTCAATCCCTTGATGAATAGACGAATCCTCTCCTCCTCAGTAGTCACCAATTGTGTAGCATATCTAGACAAAGCATGGAACTTAGCCTCATAAGCAGCTACAGTCATACCACCCTGCTACAAAGCCATGAACTCATCCTTCTTACAATCCCTGAAAGTCTGGGGCACTTACTTTTTGAGAAACAGAGCAATGAACTGCGTCCAAGTGAGTGGGGGAAATACTGGCGATCTGCATTCCACATAGACCCTCCACCACTACTTAGCCTCACCTTGAAGCTGGAAGGTCACGAACTCTACCCCATGCTGATGTACTATGCCTAACTTGTGAAGCCTCTCGTAGAAATCCAAAATGAACTCATAAGCATCCTCACTCTAAGAACCAAGGAACACCGGCGGCTTCAGCTACAGAAACTTAGTCAACATCTCATGCTCATTATCAGTCATCACAGGACCCAATAGGGGACGTAAAAAGGCATCAGTGCCTACTGCTCCACCCACATTGGGAACCGCAACAGCAATGGGGGGATTGACTGGAGGTTGAGTCGCTGGCACTGTGGGAAGGACTCCAGGGCCGACCAACCCCTTCAGAAAAGACATGATCTGCTGAGCTAATACTTGGTCTAAGGGAGGAATGCTTGTAGCCTCTGCCTGTGCATTCCTCTCTAGTTCAACATCATCCTCGTCCTCGATCTCCACATTCTCTCCCACCTCTTCTTGGGGTACAGGAGGGGCCTCTTCCATGGGAGCATTTTCAAGTGGGCTCCACTCCTTGCAGATGCTACCTTTCTTCGGCCTCTACCCCTTCCTCTTACTCTACCCCTACCTCGACCGCGGCGTCTTGTTGCGGGCTCCTCAGCTGGCTCATTGATGGGGGCTACGGTCCTGACGCTGTTGTATTACGTGTTCACCATCTGCGGACAGAAGAGTGAAAGAGATTAGATACCAATTTGGATCACCAGATACCAATTGGAATCAAGTCATAGCACGAAGGAGAGAAAGAGAGAGATTTTCTAAAGTCCTATAGCCTCTCGAAGAAAAGTACAGACGTCTCTGTACCGTTCCGCAAGACTCTACAAGACTCGTTTTGGTACAATGAGATCAACGAACCTAGGGCTATGATACCAAATTTTTCACGACCCAGACCGTCGTGATTGGCACCCACACTAACCCTCTGGTGGAAGAACCATTACTACAACCTGACTAAGCAAAGTTACGAAAACTAGAACATTTAAAGATACGGAAGTAGGTTTAAATGACTAAATAAATACGGAGTTCCCATAAACTATGAAGGTCTAACAAACAACTATTGTGGAAGTTAACCCCTAAAACTGAAAGTCATTGTACCAAAACTACTAACCAACAAGTCTAAGAGAATGGGTCCAAATCCAAAACTAAACATACGAGTAATTCTAATTAGGAAGTTTGAGTCCGTAAAGAATGGACTAAACAATAGAGGACCCATGGCAGCCTGAAAGAACTGGCTCACCCTTGAATCCGATCTCGATCACTAATCTCCTAGCTGAGGTCTATCAGTAGCCGCCTAAAGATGCCTTATACTCAACAAAGAATGAGCAAGTGCAGTATCAGTACACAAACCACAGTGTACTGGTAGGATCACGCGGCTATTCCAGTAAGTGAAACATAGGCAAGCAATCACAGCACAGTAAGACACATATACAGAATACATAGATCAATTATCATTTCAAGATCAACATATAGTTACCAATATCAACGACAATAGACATGAATGTAATAATCACAATGGTCCTCTCATGGAACCCACACCCAAACTATTAGTGTGTCACAACGTGACACCCGATCTAATATATGTGTCGGAATATGACACTCGATCTAGTATATGTGTCGCAACGTGACATCCGATCCAATATATGTGTGAGAACGTGACACTTGATCCAATATATGTGTCGGAACGTGAAACCTGACCCAATATATGTATCGGAACGTGACACCCGATCCAATATATGTGTCGTAATGTGACACCCGATCCAATATATGTGTCGGAACGTGACACCTAATTCAATCAGCACAACCACAATCACAATCACACCCATAATGAACATTACTCATAATCATACAATAAAGTATTAGGTTCATGGCATGCAATCTTTCACACATACTCATTTCATTAGATTTGGTTCGCATTTTCCTATTCATATACATGCATGCATTCAATGAAGCAATTAACCGGCATATATCACACAAATAGGAAATTAAACCATCACCTACCTCGAAACCAAGCTTGAATCCTCCTAAGACCCTTGATCTTTCCCTTTCCGGATTCATTCAGCTTGTTCTTGGTCTAAAAATAATCAATTAACGCAAGGATCAATAAACAAGACCTAACTTACCCAGATAATATTCAATCTATCTATCCATGGAAAAACCCAAGATCCTAATGTTCAATTAGGGATTTTCCCGCCATTAACTTCAGTTCAAAACCTTCCCCCAATGAAAATTACCCAAGAATCTAAGTTCTACGAATCGAAAAATGGATTAGGGGAGTAATAATCTTACCTTTAGCGCTAGAACTGGTGGAAAACTGTCAAGAACTTGCCTTGGGTCGTCTCTTATCTCTCAAGAATGAAGGTTTGCAGAAAATAACAATTTTGGGGTTTTTCCCAGATTTAAGGCGCAACTGTCCCGCCAGAGCTGCCCCGCCACAACTGCCCCACCCTGGCGGAAATAACCCCGCTCTGACGGCTTGCACGGAGATAGAAACTTGGATTTTGAGTTCCAAACTTCCATTTCACAACATACCTTCCACCCTTGATGTTCAAAAGCTACCCGTTCACGCTAAGATCAGTTTCGTGAGTTCTACTCGCTCGAATTTGATTCCCTAAAGTCATACGGGCTCCCTAATGTCTTAGATATCAACTCATGTGATCAAATTCATAATTAACTCTCTCATTCATTACCAGATTTCCCTAGACCTCACCTGACTCAGATTTCGTCCAAATCTGGACTATGCTAGGAATTCCCAAGTCACTACTCAAAAGTTTTCTAGCCCAAATTCTTTCCCCATTGGCTTTTCCATAACAACGGGAACAGGTCGTTAAAATAAAAATTTTGCACTTGGCCTTTACCATATCATATATTCCAAACAAGAACTTGCTCATTTGTGCCCTCGGATCGACAACCATATGTGGAGCATACCTGGAGAGCTAAGTGAACTTTATCCCATATTCTTGGACTGACATCAAACCCTTCCTAAAGTTCATAAACTCCTAGACCTTAGTCTCCCCCAACTCTCTCGGGAAGAACCTGTCCAAAAAAGCTCCAGTAAATCAGTCCCACATCACAAGAGCTGCATCCACACCCCTATTGTGTTTCCACTGCGTGAACCAAATTTGAGCCATATCCTTAAGTTGATAGGATGCTAGCTCAACACTATCGGTACAAGTCATTTGCATTACCTCAAGAATCTTCTTGACCTCAACAATAAAGTTATGTTGTCCCTACCAACCTTCGACCCTAGAAATTCTAGCGAATTCATACGAACAAAGTCTTAAACTCTAGCTATAGTTGATCCACCAGTGAGGTTTGCAGGAACTGGGGCCTACTCATTGGTCTGATTTGCTACGGTCTGAGCCAATAGGTGGATCGCATTATGGAACTCTGCATTCGTAACCTCATGGTTCAGGTCGGGAGGAATTACGTTAGCATTGCATGCGTTAGCTCTATGAGGAGGCATGATCTTAAACGCCTAACGATGGATTAGAAATGAGAAATGGAATCACACCCCATGCATGATAGGGACAACAAAAGAAGTAAAGTTTTTCGTAGAACACCTCGTAGCCTCCTCCTCATAGGTGTGGCGCGCTTCACACTTATGAAAGAGACTCCACTTAGTGGGACTTTTAAAAACCCTAGGACTCTTGAAGCTGATGCTCTGATACCAAGTTTGTCACACCCCGAGGCTGCCCCCAAGACGCGACATGGTTCTTAGTGTAACACCTCAGAAATCAGACTTGGACTTTGCAGCAAAAACAGGTGAACAACAGAGGGGTTCACGGGCCGTGATCAGGACCACGGTCCGTCACCCTCATCGTGGTTCACACCATTCCAGCAATGGTGGACCACGGAGCCCTTCACAGGCCGTGGACCACCTCACGAGTCATGGGAAGGCTCGTGAAGGATGTACAGAACCACCCAGGGCTCAGGCATCAGATCACGGAGTCCTCCACGGGCCATGGTCTTGATGACGGGCCGTGGTGGCATCCGTCGTTTTGAGCCAGTATACCCCAGCCCCAAGTGAAGAACCACGGTGACCTTCACGGTCTGTGGTCCTTCACACGGTCCGTGAAGGGGACAGTAGAGGGGAGTGCCAAAAACCAGTAGCACAGGTTAGCAACCACGACCGATACGATGGACCGTGGTTCCTTTGACGGTCCGTCACTGGGGCCGTGGTCTGCCTCCGTCAGATTTTAAGTGGGGTCATTTTGGTCTTTTCCCCTATGCTTTGAACATTTAAACTACGTCGTTTTACGCCTAAACTACGTCGTTTGACTCAGTTTAAGCCTAATAACCTAGTCAGAATATAACCAAAACCATTATTCACCAAAATTCATCGAAATTAGAGCCAAAAAGGAGAGAAAAGTTGACCAGCCTCTCAAGAACACGCAGTAGGTTTTCTTCAGTTTCAGCGCCGAAATCGAAGGATTTTTCCATAGATTTCGTCACCAGGTATGTGGAATTTCACTAGTGGGTTCCTTTCATCCACTAGGTCCCTAGAATTCAGTCAGATTCTTGATTCGCTATATCTTGCTTAGACCTAGGGTTTTTAAAACCTTAGATATTGGTTGTACTTTAGCTATTATAGTATTCTTAATAAGATTATCATGTTTTCATAAAATTGTTGCTTAGTTCCTTGCATGAAACTCAGAACCCTAGTTGTGTAGATTCTCTTAGTTCATGAATTACACTTGCTAGGTCAGTTAAACAGATATACAAGCTCCAGTTTCGAATGTTTCATTGTCAGTACCTAAATGTTGCATTCTCAAATTTGCATGTCAGAATATTGAGCTATCTAGTATTTCAGTTATGTTGTGTCATACACATTTCCAGTTGGGAGTAGGCTTAGCACCGAGTTGGACTAGGGTTCAGCGTACCCTCATAGTCCCAGAACTACGTGCCTCCATAGGTTTATCAGTCCCCTCTGTGGGCATTAGATTTAGTGATCACGCGAGTCATGCCTTTATACCCCTGGCAAGGTATATTGGGTCCTATCGATTGGTATACGTTGGAATCCGCATTTAGCTCACGTGTTTTTATGTCGGTTAATAGTAGCTCTACAGTCAGACTCTAGTGCATTTGACCAGGTTTTCAGTTATACTTCACTATTCAGTCTCAGCATGTCATGTTCATGATTTGCACTTGGTCATTGCATATAGCTCTGTTTTCAGTATATTTCAATATTATTATTATGTTCAGCTTATATCATTGCTTAGTATGCTTGTTCAGCTTATGTATTTTGTTCATTTATATTCTATATCCTGCATGCTCAGTACATTCCAAGTACTGACACATACTCTGCGCTACATTCTTTCATGATGTAGGTTCAGGTACTCAGCATCCAGATCACGCATAGATCGGTTTCCGATCCATTTTCAGCAGCTTCAGTGGTGAGTCCTCATACTTCGAGGACAATAGACATGTTTTTCATATTCAGTCTTTTATTTCAGTTTTCAGTTTTGCTAGAGTTAGCTGGGGGAATGTCCCAGCAACTTTAGTCAGTAGACGCTTTTCAGACATAGTATTAGATGCAGCTTTAGCTCTTGAGTGATTATTTAGTATCACTAAACTCGTAGTACATTATATATATATTCAGATCATTTTGGGTATTCCCCACTTTCAGTTAATTATTATTTTAAGCTTCCGAATAGTATATCTTTATTCAGTTATTCTTAGTATGCTTGATATGCCAGCTTCAGGGTTAGCTTGGGGTCACTCGTGAACCTAGGTCCCGTGATTACGTCAAGGGGGTAGTCTCGAGGCGTGACACTTAGTGTCATAAGTGACCCCAAGCAAACCCATAGCCTGCCATATCTATACAAGTTTAATTAAATAAAGCACCGTACGGAAGCAAAAACCAGTTAATGTCTGAAATAGGGAAAAACCCAACAAGTCTGAATATATCAAATATATGAAGAGTATAGTGATGATTGAAACAATGCTTAACAACTCAAGCTCAATCTACTCTATGTTTGAAAGCTTGAGTGATTATTTAGTATCACTAAACTCGTAGTACATTATATATATATTCAGATCATTTTGGGTATTCCCCACTTTCAGTTAATTATTGTTTTAAGCTTCCGAATAGTATATCTTTATTCAGTTATTCTTAGTATGCTTGATATGCTAGCTTCAGGGTTAGCTTGGGGTCACTCGTGATCCTAGGTCCCGTGATTACGTCAAGGGGGTAGCCTCGAGGCGTGACACTTAGTGTCACAAGTGACCCCAAGCAAACCCATAGCCTGCCATATCTATACAAGTTCAATTAAATAAAGCACCGTGCGGAAGCAAAAACCAGTTAATGTCTTAAATAGGGAAAAACCCAACAAGTCTGAATATATCAAATATATGAAGAGTATAGTGATGATTGAAACAATGCTTAACAACTCAAGCTCAATCTACTCTA
>JAJONR010006436.1:0-32366 GCA_029582245.1 Solanum etuberosum
ACGTGCTAATTGTTTATTTACCATAGTCTATTTGTGTTAGAAAGCATGCCTATAGGACTGTGATTATTGCTTGTTTATATTTATCAATTTCTCACTGTAGACTTGATTATGTTAAGAACTAAAGAAAAGTTGCTTATTGTTTGACATTAATTACCCGTCTGATTGAAAATTCTTATGTTAAGTTGATCATTTTTTTAAATATCAATTAATTTCTTCTGCATAATAAAACAACTGATTTCCATAACATCTTGCAACACATGCTCAAATCAGTTTATGTGGTACCTCTGTTTTTCTTTAATTGAAATGTGGTCAGCATTTAAGTTAATGGATAGGAATCAGTCTTGAAACCAGAAGCCATGCATTAGGCTTAAGTGACGGCTTATTGTTAATCAAGACTCTGCAGATTTTTAGCACGTTAAGTAATCTGGCCAACTAATCAGACTTTAAATAACTCTGGCATGTTAACTAGATAGGTTTTAAAATGTTTGTTAACTTTGCATGTTGATCATTTAGTTTAATTAATTAGATGTTAATAGTTTTAGTATGTCGATTAATCAATTTGGACAATTAATTAGCTTGTTAATTAATCAGATCTTAATAAATTATGCATGCTATTCGTATAGAAATCTTGACTAAGATAAATAATTTTTCAGCATATATTCACTTAGAAATCATGCCTATAAGACTTCATTAATAAGATTGATGATAAAATTTCAGCATGATAATTATATGGTTTTAATATCTGTCAGCATGTTAATCACTTAGATATCATATCTATAGGCTCTTATTTATTTTTTTGCATGTTGAATCTGTTTTAAAATTGATCTGCCCCTATAAATTTCCGCTCATTAATTTTCTGCATTTTGCATACTGTTTTGCTTCTTAAAATAATTAACTATTGAATGATAATCTTAACTGCTTAAAACTAATCTACCCTGATAAAATCTATCCGAAATAATTGTTTTCTGCATTGTGATAATTATTTTGCCACTTTTAATCAACTAATATACAATTCCTGCATGCTATTTACTAGTCTGCCCCTAATTACAAATCTAATTAAAGTAATAATTTATGTACTATGAATAACTTATTCAGCCTAAGAATAAATTAATGAATCATTTTCTGCATGTTGTTTAAGACTGCCCTATATCAGGTGTATTATTAATTAAACCTTTTGCCCTTATACCTTTCTGCTTTAATATTATTTTAATATTATTTAATGTGTTTGTATGTCACACACTCGCATGAATCCTGTTCACAACTACTTGTGTTTGCTAGCATGCTAATTAAAACTTAGAGGTAAATGTGAGATTTATGTGCTAAATGCTCGTCCAAACTGTTTTGCCTGATGTTTAGAGGGCCTAATTAAGAGCCTATATTTTATTGTCTAAAACCACCCTAATAGTAGACCAATGCCTCTTGGACATTAAGCGGGGATACTAGGCACCTTCTAAGATGTTATGCATGCGGAAGGTGGGTAGGGATAGTTAGGCCCTTTAACGGAGATGATGGAAGTTGACTCGTGCATAAAATGAGAAAATATTAATTGTCTTCCGAATAATAAGTTGAGTGTTGATCCGTACGAGGGTATTAAATTAGGTTTTATAATCTCTTCTTTCTTTTCTCTTTTATTTGTTTATAATTATAACGTTTTGGGGTAGTTTAATTAATAAAAATAAATTGATTTTCGCCTATCTATTTGTGCATTTTTTGTCTCCTTGCTTATCTTTTAATTTATGTTGATATTACTTTTTTATTGTTTATCACCTAGTTTGTATGCTTAATTAATTAACTAAACAAATAAATAATGATCATACTTGCTACATGTTGTAACCCCCACAAAAATTGTATGAGATACGGACGGGACCCATAGTTGTGGATCTCGAGGGGTTCTTAACACCTTTCTCTCGAGGTAATTTGAACCCTTACCCGATCTATGATTCGTTGACCCTTTAGTTAGATTAGTTAGGTTAGATAGGTGCCCTAACGCGCCTTAATTCGTAAGGTGGAGACTCTTCAATCTACCAAACCCAAAAGAGTTGTTAGGTCGTGCACCAAAACTCGTTTTGAGAAAAATGGGGTGCGACATCATGTCTTAAGCTAAATTGGGACCAATGCAGTTAGAAGCATGTAAAAATATTCGATATGATGGATAGGACTAACTTTGTGGTAAACCATAGATTTTTTTGGTACCTCTCATTTGTACTTTTGTCATGCTCGAAAATTCTCTTGCAAACATTCAAGATAAGAATAAAATCAACCTTATGGTTTCATTTGCACGGTGAGGTGAGCTTTTAGATCAAAATTCAATTGCATCGTAATGTTGATCTAGAACTTGGCCTGAATATTTTTCGAGGCGAAATCCTGAGTAATGTTTGGTTTAGAAAAGGATTGTAGGCCTTCTTTGAACCGATTGTGCCTTTCAAAGTCTACCAAATGACATTAATCCCTAGTTTCCCCACTTTGAGCCTCAAGTCTTTTCTTTGGACAACTACATCTTAGTCATTACCATTCTGAGTGATTATACGCCCTATCCCTCTCTTGGACCAACCTTTTTGAGCTCACTAAAGATGTGCAAATTATAAGAGAAGTCCGGGGTTTGAAGTTGCATAAGACAAAATCTATAAAGTCTTCCAAAGTCAAGGAAGCAAAAACGACTTTTAGAGAAAGAAAAAAAAGAGTTGAAAGAAATAAAGAAAGACAAAAGCATCCGTACAAGGTCAATGAAGGACAAGAAGGAAAATACTCCAACAAAAGAGGAGAAATCATTAAGAGAAAGGGGTGAAAAAAGGAAAAGCTCCAAGAAATAAGGACTCAAAAGTAATCTAAACAAAAAAAGGGTTAAAAAAAAGAAGAGAAAAACACTCCAAAAAATAAGGACTGAAAAGAAGTCGTAACAAAACTCCAAGAAATAAGGACTCAAAAGAAGTCGTAACAAAAGAAAGGGACAATGAAGAGGATCAGACACCAAAGGCGCATCAATCGTCAAAAGCACAAATTTAGTGTGACGCACAAGGAAGAATTAAATCACTCTTATCCCAAATGAATATCCTACCCATACCTAAAATGACAAGCTCTAAATGATATCATTCCATATATTCTCACATTAGTGGACATTTACATAAGGGTTAAGCATATGGTATCACACTTGCATGAATTGAACCTTCTTGTGAGTGTGAGTGCACTTTGAAAAATATCCTCAAATCAAATACTTCAAACATGTGTGAAATAGGATTTTTCTTGTTGTGAGGCACTTGAAACATGAGGATTGGTACAATTCAAAACCTTTCTTTGAAGAAAGATGAACAAATCTTGTTGATACTTAAGTATGTTGGAGGTACCACTTGAAACTGTAGGAACTACATTGAATGCAATCTTAGTTAGAAAAAGATAAAAAAAAATGAGAGAGATTTACATGCGATCCTAACTCATGGTACAAATTGTAGTCAACATTTGGATATCTCTTCACATTCTTTATTATTCAAAAAAAAAAAAAAGAGGTGAGCAATAACCCACCCTTTAATATTTTTCAAAGCATTTTTTTAGATTCTTTCCTTTAAAAATAATAATTTGTATTTTTTTTTTCGGGCTGTCCATTGTAAAATGTGATATTAGGCTAATTCCGTTATTGTGAGATGCCTATTTTACTTCATTGGGTTGTCCGTTAAAAAAATGTGACATATATTTTGTCTTTAGGCTCTGAATATCACAAGGAATATCATTTTTCTATTTCATCATGTCCATATTGTACATTTTCTACTGATGATCTTGTCTCAGATTCTTTGTTGTATTCATCATTTACATGATTGGAACTACATTTGACCTGATTCCTGGATCAACAGAATATGTAAGTGCTATGATGTCTCAGTCATGTACCCAGTGTGATTTTTTTTTTCTCCTTGTAATAAAAACTGGGCTAGAATTTTTGAGGAAGACCTCAAAATTTCAACAAGTACTGCCAGAAGTTCGATAGTTAACTTAAAATGATCTCTAGCATCTCTTAAAGTTCAAAGTCCACTTTAAAATCTCCAGTATTTCATAATGGAGCAAAAATAAATTCAGGATATGAGCCACCGACATCTAGTACAAATTTCCCTATAAGATATGAGTTACAACGAACACAAAGTGGTTCAAGAGAAAAATGATGGTTGCTCACATCTATCAAAGGGATAAGGAATTTTGTACACATTCTTTCATTAATCTTTCCTTAAAGTTTCTTGATCAAGTCGCTAGCTAAAGCGATACTGTGTCTACTAATCATTCCTTTTAGAGTACAAGAACAAATGAAAGCATAAGTGGATGACACTTTCAAGACACTGAGCCATCCACCTCATTACAGTTGGATAATCATTGAGTCATCCACCTTGTTACAGTTAGACAATTATCAAGCCATCCATCTCGTTACAATGGACATCATTTTTTCACTTGCCAAGAGGGCCATAACATTTTTTGTTCGCCGAAAGGGTCATTGCATGATTAGTCAGAGGAGGTTAACATTGAAGAATATTTTTAAGTCACATCTATTTGGAGGAAGGATGTGCACTCTATCTATTCCACATTTCTGTCGGTGGAGGCTGACGTAAAAATATATTTTTAAGTCACATCTATTCAGAGGGGACGGATGTGCACCTTATCTATTCCACGTTGAAGTCGGAGGAGGCTGACATTGAAAGATATTTTATAAGTCGCATCTATTCAGAGGAGAAGGATGTGCACCCTATCTATTTCACGTTGAATTCAGAGACGTGGAAAGATATTTTTAAGTCACATCTATTCGGAGGTGAAGGATGTGCACCTTATATATTCCACATTGAAGTCGGAGGAGGTTGACATTGAAAGATATTTGATAAGTCGCATCTATTCAGAGGTGAAGGATGTGCAACCTATCTATTTCATGTTGAAGTCGGAGGAGGCTGACATTGAAAGATATTTTTAAGTCACATCTATTCATAGGTGAAGAATGTGCACCTTATTTATTCCACGTTGAAGTCGGAGGAGGCTGGCATTGAAAGATATTTGATAAGTCACATCTATTTGGAGGTGAAGGATGTGGATCCATCTATTTTACGTTGAAGTCGGAGGAGGGTGACGTTGAAAAATATTTTCTTAAGTCACATCTATTCAGAGGTAAATAATGTGCACCTTATCTATTTCGCGTTGAAGTCGGAGGAGGCTAACGTTGAAAGATATTTTATAAGTCACATATATTCGAAGGTGAAGGATGTGCACCCTATTTATTCCACGTTGAAGTCGGAGGAGGCTGACATTGAAGGATATTCATATTACGTTACCGGAAGTGGTAGTATTTACATATATCCTATCGATGGATTCTCATATGTCCTACCAATGTACATGCATTTATTTTGCCCAAAGATCCTACCGATGGATCATCTTCATTTGTCCTACCAATGGACCATTCTCATATGTCCTACCAATGGACATACATTTATATCCTACAGATGGATTCTCATATGTCCTACTGATGGACATGCATTTATGTTGCAGCAATATCCTACCGATGAATCCTTCTTATTTGTCCTATCAATGGACAAAAAGTTATAGTGTAAAATATCCTACCGATGGATTCTTATACATCCTATCAATGGACATGCATTTATTTTGTCAAATATCCTGTCAATGGATTCACATTAATGGATTGGCAATCATTTTGTCACCACAATCATATCCTGTTGATGGATATTATTTGTCTTTTCAAAAAACTCACATCATGCTTTAACAATCAGACAAATGTTGTCAATATTCATGGATTTTGAAACAAGAATGACTTTGAATAACCAAGACAACAACGTATCCAAAAAAACATGCAAAGAAGATGGAAGAAAGTATCGTAAGGGATGCTACCCTTTTCTTTAATTTATGCTCTACTAATGAGTTTTATCTTTGTTTTATTTTAGAAACATCCAAGATGACGCATTCTCAATTAAACCACAGTTGTGGACTACGCCAACAAGGACGTAGCACAACGTAGAACCTTTTAGGAGCAAGCCGAGGAGTGACGTCCACCATATTCAAACTACACATTTATATGAAGGTCATGTGTTCGGTCAAAATCATATTTGTCAAATTTCTTTGTCCATGATTTCTTTCATCAATCATATCCAACGAAAGGGACGATTGTTGACACCCAATTTTGTCCTAACATTTCCAAAATTCATAACATTTAAGTTTTATTCATTCAATAATTTAAAATACATTTTTTATAATTTTAAATAAGTTTATCAATACTTACCCTTATTTCTAAAAAAAAAATAGTATTTTTATCAGTTAATTTTGATTACATTATTTTTTGTCACAGTCCGTTGAATATGTTCAAATATTTGTTCGCTTTGATTAAATCATTATTTTTGTTAAATTGCATTTCTTACCTATCATTCATTTTATTCGTTACATTTATTAATATTCATTTTATTTGTTATTTTCATTAATATTTATTTTGGTGTTTGTTAGCACAGTCTAGAAATATCTTTAAATATAAATAAGAATTGTATACATAGATGTTTTATTAACCAATAATTTTGGGTCACGATCTCAAGCCTACGATTTGAGCACATTGTATAACAATTCCTTATTTAAGATCTTACTTGGTCCAAAATAAAGTGGTGGTGAAAAATTCCTAAATAAGCAAAACCCTAAAATATTTTTCTACCCTATTCTAAAAAAAGATAGCCATCAAGGCCCACTGCCCGCCTCCCTACTGTCTAGTGAAAAACAACTTCACATACCAACCACCAGACCCCTCCACACACCTCCATAGCCGCCACTCCAAACCACCAACCATCGAGCTCCAAATCAGCAACCATAAACTCTCGACCACAACCGTCTCGTTTTCCCTTCACAACCAAGCTCTCCGGCAAAGATCGAAGCCCTGACAATCGACCAGGCCATAATTTCCTTCGGTAACCTCATTTCTATATTGTGTCTGCCTTCTTTCTTTTATTTTACTACTAATCGTGAGTATTGATTGAATTTCATTTTATTTTTTTTGCTCTATGTTTGTTATTGTTTCTAGCTACTGCTCATCATTTTTGTTTGTGAGTTTGATAATTAGTTAATGATTGGTTTTCCTTAATTAATTTTGGGACTGATTTAGTATTTTTGAAATACCCTTCTCTAACTTGATCTGTTGGTTAATATGAGGTTTCGTGTTAATGGTACTGTTTGTTTGAGTGGATCATATATGTCTCTCTTATATTATTTTTGTATCTTAATTGCTTTCTTTATTACATAATCATATTTTTGCTTTCTTCGTAATTGTTTCATTATTTATGTTTTGTTTTACAGTAAATTCGACCATTTTCTAATAATTAACTAGTGAGATACTTGTTTATTATTTTCCATTTCGTGGTTGTTTTTGGTTAATTTTACAATTGTTTACTTCTTAGCATTTTCTATTACATTGTATATTAAATTGGCCAATGAAAAAAAAATATCCATTGATTTTCGAGGCCTCTCCATTTTAAAAGACGGAAATTTAGTTTAAGTTTACATATTTTGTACGTTAAAATTGACCGATTAAGAAATTACCGTCGATTTTTAAGGCCTCCATGTTCATAAGACGAATTTTTAATTTTAAGTTATTGTTTGATTCATTTATTTTTATACATATTTATTTATTACTAACACTTTTATTGAGTGTCTTTACAGGTACCTAGAGTTGCTTTCCGAGGAAGCTACTCGAATGGAGTTCGAATAATATTTTTTTGTTATTGTGTATATTATTGACGCTAGACAAACCTTAGGACGTTTCTTATGTTATTGTTTTATTCTATTATTTGTGTATATCGCATGATTATTATACTTGTATATTCTTTTTTTATCTCCTCTTTAATTTGAAAAGGATGAACTCAACCAGAACCCACAGTTGTAGATTTTGAAGGATGTCTAATACCTTTTCTTCGGAATCACTTGAACTCTTACCTAGAATCTATTAGTTTCGTAGAGCATTTAATTGGTTTCCTAGTTTTTTTTCCTTAAAATCGGGTGGCGACTCTTAAATCTTTTTCTTAAAATTCTTTTAAATTTAATATGATTGAATTAATTGATCATTCTTTGAGTTACCACGACGTTTCTCCTTATTTGAATAGAGTATGGATGTAAACACAAACACACCTTGTATAAAAAATAATGTTATATAAGAATTCTGTTAAAAGGAATCTAGATGATGGGACAGTCATAGAGCTATGGTAAATTCACAGTGTTGGAAAGTATACTTGATATTAGCATAGGATCCTTCCAATAAATAATGATGTGATTTTCTAACCAATTTGAATACACAGAATACACAAGTTGTTAAAGTTTTTAGTTTTTTTAAAAAAATAAAATTAAACCAATATTGCCGGGGATTAGATATCGCCTAATCAATGTATTGATAATAACAAAAATACGTACATTGGATTTTTGTCAAACCCACCTTGAGAGATTAAAAGAATGAATAGCTCATCCGCAAACAAAAGAGTCCCAATGTATAAATACATGAGATTTGACCTATTTATTTGGAATCCTTCAGAATCCATAATTACAAAAATATACAATGGCCTTGACCAAAAAATTCAAAAAATAGATAATCATTGTTAAAACACTTCACCTGGGCTCGAATCCTGAAATATGTGTGTTCTTCAAACAACTTTTAACTTCATTAGGTAAGGTCAAATTTTGAGTGAAGAGTGAATTTTACCTTCCTCTCTCTCCCAAATTTGTTAAATAATCAACCAGATGTTTTACTTCTCTGTAGTAGTGTTGGAAATTATAATGATCTCGTCTTTCCAATATATTGCTCCAACTTATGCGATGAATAATGTGGTAGCTGACATTATTTTTCTCATTGGTCATATTTGTTGCGCCCCCTTTTTCGCAAAAATGAATTTTGGTGTACGATCTAACAACTCTTTTGGATTTGTTTGAATGAAGAGTCGTTACCTAACGAATTAAGGCGCGTTAGAGTACCTATCTAACCTAACTAATCTAACTAAAGGGTCAACGGAATAGAGATCTGGTAAGAGTTCAGGTTACCTCGAGAGGAAGGTGTTAAGCACCCCTCGAGGTCCACAACTATGGGTCCCGGCTGTATCACATATAATTTATGTGGGGGTTACAAGTAGCAATCAAGGTTACAATTAATTAATTAATTAATTAAACATGCAAACTAGGTGATAAAAATAAATAAACATTAAACAATTAATATAAATATAAATTAAGAGATAGGCGAGGAGACCGAAAATGCACAAGTGTATAGAAGAAAGTCCGATTTTAGTTATTAACTACCCCAAAAAGAGATAAAATATGCAAGGATAAAGTACTTTGAAAATTGAGAGGAAGTCGCGAATAGAGTTTTTTTAAAACTAAAAAAAAATGTTTGTTTCTTTATAGGGATGATACCACGATATTATTAATCGCGCTCTTCTACCATAGGAAGACTTTTTTATTTGAGGTCGGTCTTAGAAAATTATTAATAATATATTTTTGAAGAAAATGTTTTGATTTACATATAAGCACATAAATATTTACATATAAATACACATAATTCCTTTTTGAAAAAACCTTGGGTAGATAATAATACTTCCGGGGATGCGTCGGCTTAATTAAAAGTTGGAATTGGACCTCGTAATTCCTTTTACTTCCCACTAACTATAGGTTAGGAGATAGTATTTAGATATAATTTTAATAAAAGGTCATGTCCAATCCAAATTTTGAAAAGAGAGTTGAACCATGACTTTGACAAAGAAAATATAAACAAAATGTTTATGTCATAGGATTTGTTTAAAAATGGGCAGAAAACATATAGTTACAAAATAGAAAATATTTTACTAATGGAGCAGCAAATTAGATTATTAATGCAGTTTAATAATTTACTAGTAGCATGCTAAAAGTTTAATAATTTACTTTAAGTGGTAGACAATATTCAGAATGCAGAAATTAATTACAGAACATGATTTAATCGGGCAGCAGGTATTTAAAATAGTTTTAGCATGCTGGAAATAATATTCAAAAGCAGAGTTTGACTTAATTTGACAATTTATCTAAATAGGGAAGATTTTGAATTACAGCGTGCAGAGAATAATTAAATTATTTTAGAGTGGCAGAAAATTACTATATTGCAGAAATTATTTCATAAAATAATTAATCTAGAAGAGAGCAGGTTTCAAATTATAGAATGCATAAAAGCTCCACGATTCACTTTAAGAGATGGTTTTAGAAGTCAAGCAGTACATTTTTATTACATATTATTTCATTAGGAGTAAACATGTTGAAATTATTTAATCTTGTTAATTAAGATTGAACTTACTCAGTGAGTCATATAGGCATGATTTCTGATTGAAGAATAAGGTAAAACCAATATCAAAAACCTATAGGTATGGTTTCTACACCCAAAATACAAGAGAGATTTATTTAAAATCCTCTAGGAATGATATCTAACTTTGAGGATTCTAAACTATTGGTAAAGTCCTAATAAAATAATTTGAGCAAGAACGCATTCAAAATAAAAAACAAACAATTTTCATTAAAAGCAACAATTGTGAACAATTTATGAATTATTTTATTAGAAACCTAGATGCAAGGGACGAAAAAGTTAGTAGTTAACCAAATGACTAGATTTTAGAAACAAGTTGTAGTAAGTGATTAACTTGGTTAATGAACGTCAACAATAAATCCATTTCTTTTTAGCATGATCAGATCTAATGTGAAATTGCTAGATATGAACAAACAATAATCATAATCCTATAGACATGCTTTCTAGCACAAATAAATTGCGGTAAATAAGCAATTGACACGAAATTTCCCTCCCTCCTTAGGCGATTCCCCAAGTTATTTCATATATAGAGTTACAGTTAGGAGTTTATACAAAATACAAACAGAAATGGGAATAAAAGTAAAAAAAAATACTAATACAGTAAATAAATCTAATTTAAACTAAAATCAAATCCGGTATCCCTCCCAGGCGACTCTTCAAACCTCTTGAACCCTAAGTTCAAAACCTGCTAAAATGTAATGACCGGATCCCGTCGTCATAGAAAAGCCAACGGAATTTTTTTTTGGGCCGGAAAACTTTTTGGTAGTAACTTGAAATTTCCCAACCTAGTCCAGAATTGAATGGAATCGGAGTCAATAAGGTCTAGGGAAATCTGGTAACAAACGGGAGATTAAATTCTGAATTTGATCATATGAGTAGATAGCTAAGATGTTAAGGAATCCGTACGACTTTACGGAATTGAATTCGGGCGAGTGGAACTCCCGAAAATGATCTTAGCGTGAATGAGTATTTTCTGAGTGTCACGGGATGAAGGTGTGTTGTGAATTGGGGGTTTGGAACTCTTAATTTAGCTCTCTGTTTCCGTGCAAGCCGCCAAGGCGGGATTTTCCCGCCAGGGCGGGGCCGCTGTAGCGGGGTGAGGACCGCTGTGGCGGGGCAGACGCGACTAAAAGTCAGAAATAAATCTCAAAAATATTTTATTCTGCAATTTTCGACCTTGAGAGCTAAGGAATGAACCCAGGTGTTTTCTTGACAGCTTTTCATCATTCTTGAGGCTAAAGGTACGGTTTTCACTCCCCGAATTCATTTTTTCGATCTGTAGAACGTAGTTTCTTGGGTAATTATCGATGGGGGAGTGTTTTGATCTGAGATTTATGCTGGAAGAAACCCTAAACTGGGTATGGGGATCAAGGGTTTGGCCTAGGGTTGATGATTTCGATTATAATCCAGGTAATTATGCATCGTTTATTGATTCTTGCGTTATATAGATTGTTTGTAGACCAAGAACAAGCGGAAAAAATCCGGGAGGGGAAGAATCAAGTTTCTTAGGGGATGGTTGTGATTTCATGTTGTGTGATATATGTTTGTACTTGCTTCATTAAATTGCATGTATGTATGCGAATGTTACATTATTGATCACACTAATCGTAAATGAGTATGAACGAATAATTATATGCCATGAATCACCTCTTATTTGTATGATTGTGAGAATGTGCATTGTGAATGTGATTGTGGTATGTTGAATGGAGCGGGTGTCACGTTCCGACACACTAACTGGGATCGGATGTCACGTACAGACATAAATATTGGAAAGGGTGTAACGATCCGACACACTAACTTGGAACGGGTACCACGATCCGGTACACTAACTGTTTGGGTATGGGTTCCATGAGAGGACCAATGACTTGTTATACATATGCGTATTGTTGAGAATGTGGAATTGTACATTGATCCTCAAATGATATTGATATTGTATATGTTCGGTGTATGCATGCTTATGATGTTGTAATGACTTGCTTATATTGCACTTAGTGGGATAGCCGCGTGATCCTACCAGTACACTGTGGTTGTTGTACTGATACTGCACTTGCTCTTTCTTTGTTGAGTACAAGTCATCTTTAAGCGGCTACTGACAGACCTCGTTTAGAAGATCAGTGATCGTCATCGAATTCAAGGGTGAGCCAGTTCTTCCGTGCTGCCTTGAGTTCTCCTTCTTGTTTAGTCCATTTCTTCGGACTTAGACTAGTTCTCTAGATTTCTTATGTTTAGTGTGGGTTGTACCCATTTCTTTAGACTATGGGTCCTTGTTAGAGTTTTGGTACTTTGACTTTCAGGTTCTAGGCATTTAATTCCGTAATTCGTTGTTAGACTTTTGGAGTTTATGGGAACTCTACTTTATTTCTGCATTTAAACCTGCTTCTGTATCTTTAAATGCGTAGTTTCATGGTTAGTTCGGTTGTAGTAATGGTTCTACCACCGGATGGTTATTGTGGGTCCCAATCACGATGGTCTGGGTCGTGACAAAGTTGGTATTAGAGCCCTAGGTTCGTTGATCTCGATGTACCAAAATGATTCTAGTAGAGTCTTGCGGAATGGTACGGAGACGTCTGTACTTTTCTTCGAGAGGCTATAGGACTTTAGGAAATCTCTCTATTTTCTGTTGAGTCCTTTCGTTCTATAACTTGGTTCCAATTGGTATCTGGTGATCCAAATTGGTATCTAATCTCCTTCACTCTTCTATCCACGGATGGTTAACACTCGCTTCAACGGTGTCACGCCCGTAGCTCCTGTCAATGAGCCCGCTGAGTAGTTCGCAGTAAGAGGTCGCTGTTGAGGCAGGTGTAGAGGAAGAGCAAGAGGTAGAGGTCGTGGAAGGGTAGCGCCTGCTAGGGGTGGAGCTCCGGTTGAGGATGCTCCCAGAAATGAGAATCCTCATGCGCATCATGAAGAGATTGAGGAGAATGTGGAAGTTGAGAATGATGAGGATGTTGGACAAAAAGAAGAGGTGCAGACTAAGACTACAAGTATTCCTCCCATAAACCCAGTGTTAGCTCAACATATTATGTCGTTCGTGAAAGGATTGGTTGGTCCTGGAGTTCTTCCCGCTGTTCAGGCAACTCAAGCTCCCGCCAATCCCCCTATTGCTATCACTGTCCCGAAGGTGGGAGGAACTGTAGGTACTGATGCTTTCTTTCGTCCTTTGTTGGGTACCGTTAGCATGAGATGTTGACTAAGTTGTTGAAATTGAAACCGCCTGTGTTCCATGTTTCAGAGAGTGAGGATGCCTATGAGTTCATTCTAGATTGTTATGAGAGGCTTCATAAGTTGGGAATTGTCCATCATCATGAAGTAGAGTTTGTGACTTTTCAACTTCTGGGAGAGGCTAAGCAGTGGTGGAGAGCTTATGTGGAGTGCAGATCTTCAACTTTACCCCCACTCACTTAGACCCAGTTTCATGCTCTGTTCTTGGAAAAGTATGTACCCCAGACTTTGAGAGATCGTAAGAAAGATGAGTTCATGGCTTTGGAGCAAGGTGGTATGTATGTGGCTGCTTATGAGGCTAAGTTCCATGCTTTGTGTAGATATGTTACGCAATTGGTGACTACTGAGGAAGAGAGGATCTGTCTATTTATTAAGGGACTGAATTCTGAGTTACAGATATTGTCTGTGCACATGACCTCTGCAGGGAAAAGTTTTAATGAGGTAACAAATTTTGTGAAGAAAGTGGAGGGGGTGAGGCGAGACAGTCAGGCCAAGGCATTGGCTAAGAAAGCTAAAAATGCAGGTAACTTTCAGGGTTCCTACACCAGAGGTTCAGGTAGGCCAACACTTGCAGCCCAGCCAATTCAGTCTGCCATGCCCGCTTCTACAAGTAATTACTCGGGAACTCCACCTCAGAATTTGATTCAGGATAGCTAGGGAGTCACACCTTCGGGGGGCGGCAGGCCATCTTTTGATCGCACTTGTTATAACTGTGGAGAACCTGGGCATATAAGGAGAGATTGTCCCCACCCACGCATGATGGATTCCGCACAGTAGTAGACTAAAGCAGTGGTACCCGCGGGAAATGGTAATAATGGTCGAGGGCGTCCACAAGGTGGGCGAGGAGGATAAGGCCGTGGAGGTCAGGGAAATGGTAACGCAGGCAGAGGTACATTGCAGCCAGGCAGGAAAGTCGCCCGTCATGATGACAGAGCTCAGTGTTATGCCTTTCCGGGCAAGACCGAGGCAGAGGCGTCTGATGCGGTGATCACAGGTACTATTCTTGTATGTGACCAGATGGCTAATGTGTTATTTGATCCGAGTTCTACTTATTCTTATGTGTCTCTATGATTTGCCTCAGAATTTGATATGATTTGTGATATACTTGATGCCCCCCCATCCATGTTTCTACCCCTGTTGGAGAGTTTGTCATAGTCACCCATGTCTATCGTGCTTGTCCTATCTTGTTTATGGGTTTTCAGACTTGGGATGATTTGGTGATTTTGGATATGACTGACTTTGATATAATTTTAGGCATGACTTGGTTGTCCCCCTATTATACTATGTTAAATTGTAATACGAAATCTGTGACTCTAAAGATCCCCGGTAGGAAAAAATTAGAGTGGGAAGGGGTGTACAAGCCTAAGCCAGCTAAAATCATATCCTCCATTAGGGCTAGGAAACTAGTGGGGCAGGGTTGTTTGGCATATTTGGCTCATATTCGGGATGTTGAGGTTGAGTATCCCTCTAGTGAGTCTATTCCTGTGGTGTCAGAATTTAGAGAAGTGTTTCCCACTGATTTGCCTGGTATGCCTCCGGATAGAGATATAGATTTCTGCATTGATTTAGAACCTGGTACTCGCCCCATTTCCATCCCTCCGCATCGTATGGCTCCGACAAAATTAAGAGAGCTTAAGGATCAAATCCAAGAGCTCCTTGATAAAGGATTCATCCGTCCTAGTGCTTCCCCATGGGGTGCCCCAGTTTTGTTTGTTAAGAAAAAAGATGGTAGTATGAGAATGTGCATAGACTATCATTAATTGAATAGGTTCAAAATTTGAAATAAGTATCCGTTGCCTCGGATAGATGATCATTTTGACCAATTGCAGGGTGCATCCATTTTCTCTAAGATTGATTTAAGGTCTGGCTATCATCAGTTAAAGATTAGGCCTGAGGATATACCAAAAACGACATTTAGGACCCGCTATGGACACTATGAGTTTTTAGTGATGTCGTTTGGGTTGACAAATACGCCTGCAACTTTCATGAGTTTGATGAATGGTGTGTGCAAACCCTTTCTTGATTCATTTGTGATAGTGTTCATTGATGACATTCTGGTTTATTCGAAAAGTGAGCAAGAGCATGCCCACCATATTTGTATTGTTCTGGGTGTTCTTGGGAAATAAAAGTTGTATGTGAAATTTTTTAAGTGTGAATTTTGGTTGACTTCGGTTGTCTTTTGGGGCATGTAGTTTGAAAAGAAGGGGTAATGGTTGATCCCCAAAAGATTGAGGCGGTTAGGAATTGGGTTCGACCAAGTTCTGTGACTGAAATTAGGAATTTTGTGGGGCTCGCTAGCTACTATTGTTGGTTTGTGAAAAACTTTGTTTCTATTGCCACACACTTGACAAATTTGACCAAAAAAGAGATGCCATTTGAATGGACTGAAAAATGTGAGGAGAGCTTTCAAAAACTCAAGACTCTTTTGACCACATCACCCATTCTAGCACTACTGGTGGAAGGTAAAGATTTCATTATTTATTGTGATGCTTCACATTCAGGCTTGGGTGCGGTGTTGATGCAGGATAAGAATGTCATAGCTTATGCATCGCGACAGTTGAAGGTGCATGAGAGGAATTATCCAACACATGATTTAGAGTTGGCAGCGGTAGTGTTTGCTCTTAAGATCTGGCGGCATTATCTTTATGGTGTTAAGTGTGAGGTATTTACTGACCACCGTAGCCTACAACATGTATTCACTCAAAATTATCTAAATTTGAGACAGCGAAGGTGGATGGAGTTACACAAGGATTATGATGTGACCATCCAATACCATCCGGGTAAGGCTAATGTAGTGGCGGACGCACTAAGTCGAAAAGGGGTGAGTATGGGTAGTCTAGCTTGCTTGAGCGTATCCAAGTGACCTTTGGCTAAAGACATTCGACATTTGGAGTCTAAGTTTATGCAGTTGGGCATATCAGAAAAAGGTGGGGTGTTAGCTAGCATTGAGGTTAGGGCCACCTTTAATGAGGAGATCAAGTCCAAACAGTTTGAGGATGAGAATTTGAATGAGCTTAGAAAGAAGACAACGATTGGTGAGGCACAAGATATGGTTCTTGATGCGGGAGGTGTGCTTAATTTTAAAGGAAGGATTTGTGTTCCTAGAGTGGGTGACTTAATTCATAATTTATTGACAGAATCTCATGGTTCGCGGTATTCCATTCAACCGGGTGTGACTACAATGTACCGAGATTTAAAGTGACTTTATTGGTGGCCTCGCATGAAGAAGGATATAGCGGAGTTTGTGGCTAAGTGTCAAAATTGCAACAAGTAAAATATGAACACCAAAGGCCTGCCGGTTTGCTTCAAAGAATGCCAATTCCGGAATGGAAGTGGGAAAAAATAGCTATGAACTTCGTGGTTGGTCTTCCCAAGACTTTGGGGAAGTTTGATTCTATTTGGGTAGTGGTTGACAGATTGACTAAGTCAGCCCATTTTATTCCAGTCAGAATAGATTATAATGCGCAGCAATTGGCTAAGGTGTAGGTAAAAGAGATAGTAAGGTTGCACGGGATGCCCCTTTCTATCATCTCAGACCGTGGTACGCAGTTCACGTCCAAGTTTTGGAGGAAATTACATGAGGAGTTGGGTACGCAACTCTTTATTAGTACAGCTTTCCATCCGCAGACGGACAGACAATTAGAAAAGACTATTCAAGTGTTAGAGGACATGCTGAGGGCATGTGTGATTGACTTTGGAGGGCATTGGGATAAGTTCCTACCCTTATGCGAGTTCTCTTATAATAATAGTTACCACTCCAGCATTGTCATGGCACCATTTGAAGCACTGTATGGGAGGGGATGTAGATCATCCATATAATGGTTTGAGGATGGAGATGTGAAACCTTTGGGGGTTGATTTAGTGAAGGATGCTCAAGATAAAGTGAGGAGTATCCAAGCTATGCTTTTATCAGCCCAAAATAGACAAAAGAAGTATGCAGACCATAAGGTAAGAGACATGGAATTTCAAACTGGTGAGAACGTTCTTCTTAAGGTATCACCCATGAAAGGAGTGATGAGATTCGGCAAGAAGGGCAAGCTTAGTCCCCGATACATTGGACCATTTGAAATTCTTGACCGTGTAGGACCAGTGGCATATATGTTGGCTTTACCTCCTAACCTATCGGGAGTTCATCCGGTATTTCATGTGTCCATGTTGAAGAGGTATCGTGGTGACAGGGACTACATCATAAAATGGAAATCAGTCGTGTTAGACAAAGACCTTCAGTATGAGGAGAAACTGATTACAATTATTGATAGTGATGTTCGGAAGCTGAGGACCAAAGAGATTATGTGAAAGTTCAATGGAAGCATCTTCCAGTTGAGGAAGCTACTTGGAAAACCGAGAAGGACATGTGAGACAAGTATCCCAGTTGTTCGTCGATTTAGGTACTACTCCACTCTTGCTTTAGCCTGTTTTTCCTAATTTGTCACTTGGGGACGAGTGATAGGTAAATTGGTATCTATTGTAACGACCGGTTCCCGTCGTTATAGAAAAGCCAACGGAGAAATATTTTGGGCCGGAAAACTTTTTGGTAGTAACTTGAAATTTTCCAACCTAGTCCAAAATTGGACAGAATTGGAGGCAGTAAGGTCTAAGGAAATATGGTAACAAACGGGAGATCAAATTATGAATTTGATCATATGAGTAGATAGCTAAGACATTAAGAAACCCGTACGACTTTACGGAATCCAATTCAGGCGACTGGAACTCCCGAATATGATCTTAGCGTGAACGGGTATTTTCTGAGTGTCGCGGGATGAAGGTGTGTTGTGAATTGGGGGTTTGGAACTCTTAATTTAGCTCTCTGTTTCCGTGCAAGTCGCCAAGGTGGGCTTTTACCGCCAGGGTGGGGCCGCTGTAGCGGGGTGAGGACCGCTGTGGTGGGGCCAAAGCGACTTAAAGTCGGAAGTAAACCCCAAAAATGTTTTATTCTATAATTTTTAACCTTGAGAGCTAAGGAACGAACCCATGTATTTTCTTGACAGCTTTTCACCATTCTTGAGGCTAAAGGTAAGGTTTTCACTCCCCGAATCTATTTTTTTGATCCGTAGAACGTAGTTTCTTGGGTAATTATCGATGGGGGAGAGAATGGGGTGATGGAAATGTGTATGATATATGAGAAAATAGAGGATATATGATCAGTGGAAAGTGGAGGGGTTCAGACGGTTGATTTTAAAAAGTGGGAAGTTTTGGAGTTGTGTAACGGTTGAAAGGGGGAATGAATAAGGGAGAAATTGAATTGGGGTTATTTTATTTAAGAGGGTCACGGTTGGGTTGGCCAAATTCAACTTAACTAGTCTTATGTAAGCCCTTGTATGGGCAGTAAGACTTTCTATGAGCCGTAGAAAGCTTCCGTAGATCGATTTTACACTTAGAAAAGGTTAGAAATATACCTGGAGTCTACGAGTATAGACTACAGACCATAGAAATTTCTATTATTCATACTATGCACTCGTAGACCTAAACCTGCAGTTGTATATGGACATAGGTTTCTACGACCACCATCTACAGTTCATCGAATGAACTACGACTTGTAGATGGGACCCGTAGAACAAGTCCTCAATCATGTTACCTCATCTTAGGTTCTACAAGCAGGGCCTACGGTCCGTCAGACTTCCAACAGCCCATAGGACCCATCCGTAGGACCCTCATGCACATAAACTTTTTCAATATTTTTCTTTCTTTCCTACACATGTAGCAAACATTAGGCCTTCCTTTTATTTTTCTTAACATTATTTTGACATGGACCCTAAGTTAACCTATACTAACCTAAAATCAAAGATTAAATGAGAAAACAAAAAAAAAACTTTAACTAAACTTCTTGGGTTACCTCCAAGCAACGCTTGATTTCACATTATGGCGCGACACAAATTCCATGATTACTCAGACTTCATCAAGATCTCATTCTTCAATCTCTTTTACTTCTTCCTACTATCTTATATAGTGTTTTATCCTTTGACCATTCACCTCTAACCTCATTCCCTCATTATTCTCTTACTCAATCGTTTCATGTGAAAACATTTGTACAACTTGAAACGGTCCCGTCCACTTTGACTTGAGTTTGCCAGAAAATAAGCGCAACCTTGAATTCAAGAGAAGGACCAAATCATTGGGAGAAAATTCACACTTTTCGACTTCATATTTTCTTTGTATAGGAATGAACTTCCATATGCTTTCAGTTGAAACTCGTCAAGTCCATTTAGCTCATTTAACCTCTAATTTGATGCATCACCTGAATCTTGATTCAACTTCTTGAGTGCCCACATAGGTTTATGCTCTAGATTTACAGGCAATTAACAAGACTTCCCAAACACAAGTTGGTAAGGAGACATATCCTTAGGATTCTTGAATGCAGTACGATATGTCCATAGAGCATCATCAAGCTTTCCCGACCAAATAGTTTTATTCGCATTCACAATCTTTGCAAGGATTTGCTTGATCTTTCTATTTGACACTTCAACTTGCCCACTAGACTGCTGATGGTAAGGAGTTTCCACGATATGCCGAATACCATACTTCTCAAGCAACGCCTTAAACAACTTATTACAAAAGTGAGAACCTCCATAACTAATAATCGCCCTTAGTGTACCAAATCTAGAGAAGATATTATTTTTCACGAATGCGGTGACACTCTGTCCTTCATTGTTTGAAAGAGAAACAACTTCCACCTATTTATTCACATAGTCAACTACTACAAGTATGTACTTCATCCCATTTGAACTCATAAACGGACCCATAAAATCAATTCCCCACACATCAAACAATTCAATAACCAAAATTGGAGTAAGTGGAGTTCTTGTTTCCTTGAAATACCTCCTTCTCTTTGACAGAGATACAAGACTTGGTGATATCATGAGCATATTGGTGAATGGTATGTCAATCATATCCACACTGCAAGATCTTATGAGCATTTCAGATACCACTGTGATGATCACCAACAAGAGACGAATATTTTAATATACTCATCATCTCAACCTTACGAACAGAACGATGAATCCTTTGGTGAAATGACAATTCTAAATGTACCACATGTAACACCTCGAAGATTGGAAAGCTAACAGGAAAGGAAAATTCTATTTTTGTGCTATTGGTTGTGCCCTACAAGACAAATCTACAATTCGTAGAAAGTTCTACGAGTCATAGATATCACTCGTAGGAATGAGGTTGATATTTAAGAAATTAAAGTTCCTAAAGTTTGACCTAAGGATGAATACGATGATCCATAGAAAAATAGCCGAGTCGTAGATGGGTCTCATAAGAGGGTCCCAGACTTGGTTAAATTTTCCGTTAAAGTTGAGGTCTACGAATGGGGGTCTATGGAGTCTAGGGATTTAGATGGTCCGTAGAAGGGTGTCATAGGAAGTTGGAAAATTTAAGGCACAGTAACTCGACCTACGGTTGACAAGTACGGTCCATAGGAATTTCTAGGGTCTGTAGGTCCTAACGGTAGGGTCCTCTAACAAATATTTCTTAAGGGTATTTGGGTATTTTTCTATGCATTTAATACCTATACTATATCGTTTTAACCTTATTTATAAGTCCTATAACTACTCTTCAACCCCTAAAATTACCCTAACTCTCTCATTCACTCAAATCCCTAATTCCCATCCACATTCATCCTCTCCAAATTCTCTCAAGGTCAAGAAAGAACACCTAGGGTTTCAAGCTTCAAGTCTCCAATTACTACATTTATTTTGGGATTTGATCCTTCATTTATGTAGGGTTTCATCAATGGGTTCCATTCACCCATTGATCCCCAAGCTTTCTCAATTCTCCAAGTCAAATTTCATCAATTTGATTAAGTTTTCATTCAATCCCTCAAGGGTTCTAATTGTGTTTATTCAATTGTTTGGATTTGATGTTATTATGATTTTTTTGACTCAATTATATGCTTTCCAATTGATTTCACATGAACTCATTCATTGATCATGATTTTGAAAATGAACCCTAAATGAGATGAAATTATCAAAAAACTTGAATCTATGAATGATGTTTTCATGAAGACTACACAAAATTTATGAAAAGAAAGGTTTTATGATCTCGGTTTCTTTAAGATAAGCATCAATAAAAAATTTAAAAGATTTTCTCACATATTAAGAAATCATGATTTGGGAAAATGTTTTCTCACATATACTTGATTCAAGATTTAATGAGCTACTCTATGATGTTTTTAGCTTGGATTAGTAACTAAATTGTGCTTCTCCATGAATGATGATATGTTTATGAATATGACTATTCCATTGGGATTTAACTTAGCACCGAGAGAACTTTGAGGTGGAGGCACAAATAGGGTAGTCTCTGGTAGCAACCTCTAGTTCCAAACTATGTGCCCCCGTAGGATTGTCTAGCAACCTCTAGTTCCAAACTATGTGCCTCCGTAGGATTGTCTTAAATGACCTAGCTAGTGGATCCACATATAACATAAGATATGACACAGAGTCCTACCTTGGAAAGTAGACTCTCCCTTCTTGGTGTGGGGGTTACATTGGATTCCATGTTATAGCTCACATGGTTTATTGTCGGTTAAAGCTAATATTCCACAAAATGAACTAATTTTTTCTTAAAGATTTTAATGAAGATTTCCTTCTGTTGAAAGTTGCATTGACCCTGTTCATGATTTAAGATTCCTTATTTAAAGGTTTTTACTATGTTTAGCTTTGTTATGCATGTCATATTTTTTGATGATCACGTTTCATGTTTTATTGCATATCTGTCATGCTTAGTACATTACATATACTAATGCATACTTAAACCTACATTGTTTCACTAATGTAGGGTCTAGTGATCTTCATCCTCCAATTCACAGCAAGCGTATTGCTTAGTAGATTGAAGGCTTGGTGAGTCCTCATGTTTCGAAGACCATGTCACCTATGTTTACATTCTTTCATGTCTTTAGTTTTCAGATGTTGTACATGGTTTATGGGTTACATCCCGACCACTTCTTTTAAATTTAGAATTTCTTGTTGATAATACGTTAGACTTCTGCTTTTTATGTCAAACTCTCTCATATATGAAGTACTCTACTTTTGTATATTACATTATGTATATGTATGTCAAGTGGCTTGTGTTGGAATTCTCGAGGTCTTATACTTTATGTCACATCTAGGGTGTATTTTGGGTCGTGACAAACTTAGTATTCAGATCATAAGATTTTAGAAAAAGGTCCTAATGTATCTGACAAGATGCGTTGAGTAGTCTTGTCCAGAATTGTGAAGCGCGCCACATTTATGAATAAGAGGCTACAAAAAATTAGAAACTTTCACTTCTTTCATTACTCTAAAGCCAAGACATAAAGTCTATCTCTATAAAAATCCTTCTCCTAAATTGTGTTAGATGCTTTTTGGGATATGGCCTCTAAAAGAGCTTACATGAGAAGGAACGTGGGCAATGACATTGTGGATCTCGAGGTTCCTCAAGTTCCAGTTGACCCTTTGGCTGAGCAAGTGACTCATGCCGAATTCTAAGCGACTTTTCAAGTATTAGCTCAAGCTATGATGACCCACGCCAATATAGAGGCCATTGCTCCTGTGAGCCCAAATATGGGTACGGAGGCGACAAGGATAAAGGACTTCACTAGGAGGAATCCTCTAGAGTTTCATGGGTCGAAGGTGGATGAGGATCTTTAAGACTTCATTGATGAGGTTTATAAGATAGTGGGTACTATGGGAATTTCTACGGTTGAGAAGGTGAAATTGGCCGCGTACCAACTCAAGGGTATTACTCAAGTTTGGTTCAACCAATAGAAGAAAGAGAAGGCAGTTGATGTGGTCCTCTAGATTGGGAGAAATTTAAAGGAGCTTTTCTTGATCATTTCTTTCCTCTTGAAATAAGATAAGAAAAAGTTCTTGAGTTCATTAATATACATCAAGGCAATATGTGTGTGAAGGAGTATGCTTTGAAGTTTACTCAATTGGCAAAATAAGCTCCGACTATGGTTGCCGACACTAGGGCAAGGATGAGTAAGTTTGTGTCGGGTGTGTCTGAAATGGTGGTAAAATAGTGTCATACGCCATGTTGATCAAGGAGATGGATATCTATCGTTTGATGATACATTCCTAACAAATTGAAGAGGAAAAACTCAAGGAAAGGGCAAGATAGTTCAAGAGGGCAAGGACCGGTAATGGTGACTTTTCTCATTCTAGATCTGGTGAATATGGGTGTCCTCAATTTTGGAAAAAGTTTTCTGGTCAAGGTTCTTCTAATGTTCCGTATCCTATGTGCAACAAGGATAGGGTGTCTAACCCCTAAGCCCCAAGGAGGTGGTGGTAATGGATCTTCTATATCTAGTTGCACTAGGTGTGACAAGAAGCGTGATGGTAAATGCTTGGCCGGTTTGTATGGTTGCTTTGCTTGTGGGAAGAGTGGTCACAAAGTGAAAGATTGTCTATTGCAAGCTAACAGGGGTAAGGATAGTAAGCAAGCTCAGCCTAGTGGTTCCTATTCAAGTGCTCCGAAGCAAAACATATTTATGCTCTTCCAACTCGACAGGATCACGAGGAATCTTAAGATGTGGTGACTGATATGGTGAAAGTCTTTCACCTTAATGTTTATGCTTTACTTGATCCGAGTGCTACTTTTTTATTTGTTACTCCTTATGTGACTATGAGATTTGATGTTGGTCCCGAAACCCTTTCTAATTCCTTTCATATCTCTACTTATGTTTGGTGATTCTATTGTTGTTAAGAGGGTCTATAGGAATTGTCCTATTTCCATATACCATAGAGTCACTCATGTTGATCTTATAGTGTTTGATATGTTAGATTTCGATATTATTTTTGGGATGGATTGACTTCATGCATGCTATACTTCTATAGATTGTAGGACCCGATTGGTCACTTTCAAGGATCCGAATAAACCTATTATATCATGGGAGGAGGAGAATTCTGTTTTGAAGGGTCAGATTATATCTTGCTTAAAGGCAAGGAAAATGATCTCAAAGGGTTGTATATATCATCTTATTTAGGTTAGGGATATAGATTCCAAGACCCCTACTCTTGAGTTAGTTCCGATTGTAAATACATTTCTAGAAGTGTTTCCTGATGACCTTCGTGGTATTCCTCCTGAAAGCGAAATAGACTTTGGTATCGGCCTTCTCCCAGATGTGCAACCTATTTCTATTCTGATGTTGTTTGTTCAAAAGAAGGATGGTTCTCTCCGAATGTATATTGACTATCGACAATTTTATAAGGTTACCATTAAGAATAATTATCCTATTCCAAGGATTGATGATTTGTTTGATCAACTCCAAGGAGCGAGTTACTTTTCCAAGATTGATCTTTGGTCGGGTCATCACCAATTGAGGGTTAAGGAGAATGACATTCCGAAGACCACCTTCCAAACTTGGTAGGGTCATTATGAGTTTTTGGAGATGTCGTTTGGTTTGACCAATGGCCCAGTGCCGTTCATGGAATTGATGAATAGGGTATTTAAGCAATATCTTGACAAGCTTGTGATTATGTTTATAGATGATATCTTGATTTACTCACGGAGTGAGGATGAGCATATTGAGCATTTGAGGATTGTGTTGCAAATTCTCAAGGACCTTGAATTGTATGCTAAGTTTAGTAAGTGTGAGTTTTTGTTGAGGTATGTTGCTTTCCTCGGCCAAATTATCTCCAGCAAAGGAATTCAAGTCGATCCTAAGAAAATCGAGGCTGTTAAGAATTGGCCTAGACTTTTGTTCGCTTCAGATATAAAAAGTTTCTTGGGTTTGGCCTGTTATTATAAAAGCTTTTTGGAAGGGTTTTCCTCCATTACTTTGCCTTTGACGACATTGATATAAAAGAAAGTGAAATTTTTATGGTCTTAAGCTTTTGATAAGAGTTTCCAAGAGTTGAAAGATAGACTTACTTTTGCCCCTATGTTGACATTACCGAAAGGATTAGATGGTTTTGTAGCTTTTTGTGATGCTTCACGGATTGGTCTTGGTTGTGTCTTGATGCAACATGAGAAAGTTATCGCTTATGCTTCAAGGCAACTAAAGGTGCATAAAAGAATTATCTGACTCATAATTTGGAGTTAATGGCGGTGGTGTTTACTCTAAATATTTGAAGGCATTACTTGTATGGTGTTCATGTAGATGTATTTACCGATCATAAGAGCTTAAAGTATGTGTTCACTTAAAAGGATTTAAATATTCGTCGAAGGAGGTGGCTTGATTTATTAAAGGATTACGACATGCGTATCCTATATCATCCAAGAAAAGTGAATATGGTAGAAAATTATCTTAGTCTACTTTTGATGGGTAGTTTTGCTCATGTTGAAGATGATAAGAAGGAGTTAGTTCATGATGTTCGTATATTGGCTCGATTGGGTGTTCTCTTGCTTGATTCTAATGAAAGTGGTGTAGTTGTTCATAATGGTTCAGAATCGTCTTTTGTATCGTATTTGAAGGCTAAGCAAGATCTTGATCGATTATGGTTGAGTTGAAGAAGTTGATTTATGAAAAAGCCATTGAGGCTTTCTCCTAGGGGGAGAGATGGTGTCCTTGGATATCAAGGTCGGTGATGTGTTCTGAATGTTGATGAATTTAGAAATTAGATTCTTACTTAAGCTCATAGTTCTCGTTATTCTATTCACTCGGAGCCACCAAGATGTACTATTATCTGCGGGAAGTCTATTAGTTGAATGGGATAAAGAAGGATATTGCAGAATTTGTGGCTAAATGTCTGAATTATCAATAAGTGAGTGGTTTTGCTAAAAGCATTTGTATCCCTATATGGAAGTGAGAAGATTTGAATATGAACTTCATTACAGGTTTACCCCACACTCGTCGTCAGTTTATTCAATTTGGGTTATTGTGGACCGAATGACAAAATCGACTCACTTTCTTCCCATTAAGAATTTATTTTGGCGGAAGAGTACGCCAAGCTTTATATTCAGGAAATGGTAAGATTGCATGGAATGTATTTATCTATTATCTCCGATTGTTGTACTCAGTTTACATATCAGTTTTGGAAGTCATTTCAAAAGGGTCTTGGTACTCAAGTGAAACTTAGCACGGCTTTCCACCCTCAAACTGATGGACAAGCCGAGCGTACCATCCAAGCATTAGAAGATATGTTAAGAGCTTATGTAATTAACTTCAAGGGAAATTGGGATGATCACTTACCTTTGATTGAGTTTGCTTATAATAATAGCAATCATTCTGCATTTGGATGACACTATTTGAGGCTCTTTAGGGTAGGAGTTGTAGGTCTCCTATAGGTTGGTTTGGGATTGGTGCGATTGCTTTGATGGGGCTGAAATTAAAGACTTCAACTTGTATACTTGTTTAATTTGAGAGTCTATCTTGCAAACTCATAGTATTTGAAGATTTCAACTTGCATACTTGTTTGAATCCGAAGACTTCAACTTGTATACTTGGCTGAAATTGAAAACTTCAACTTGTATACTTGTTTGATTTGAGAGTCTAACTTGCAAACTTGTAGGATTTAACTTGCATACTTATTTGAATTTGAAGACTTCAACTTGTATACTTGTTTGATTTGAGAGTCTAACTTGCAAACTTGTAGGATTTAACTTGCATACTTATTTGAATTTGAAGACTTCAACTTGTATACTTGACTGAAATTAAAGACTTCAACTTGTGTACTTGTTTGATTTGAGAGTCTAATTTCCAAACTCGTAGTATTTGAAGATTTTAACTTGCATACTTGTTTGAATTTGAAGACTTTAACTTGTATACTTGGCTTAAATTAAAGACTTCAAGCATAATTGTTAAAGAAGCTCATATTTTATTAGGGTTTTACCCTTACATTGACCCATCAATACTTCGTGTAAGTCTAAAATTTGATGAAACAATAACAAAAATACTTACAACCTTGACTTCATGTGACAGATCAAGGGGGAAGATGTGATTTTTTCACTCATGCAACTGAACTTAGAATATGGTTCTAAGTGCTTATGTACCTCAGTGAAGAGGATTAAGTCACAACGTAGTTCTGGAAAAGTATTTTTTTTGTTGTTGGCAGTTCCGTACACAGTTTATACTGTTGAGGGCCAAAAGTGACATGCAGTTTAGGCTCGCATCTTAAGGAGCATCATCTTCTTCAAGGGTAGTACCTCTTCAGAAATTTTGCATTAATAAGACCGATCCTCACGCCATCTGCATCAAGAAGCTTGTAAGCAGCATTTGAATATACTTCTTGTACGACATATGGTCCATCCCACTTTGAGGTATATTTGCCCCAGACTTATGTGAAATAATGATAAGTCTCAATACAAGAAAAATAACATTTAACGAAAGAAAATCCATTCATTAAAAGTTCAAATCCAGACGTTAAAACTCTATAACATCCGGGTAAAAATTGATCGTCACCGGTCATTAAAAGCTCCATCGTTAAAAGTTAATGACCAAATTGCATATCCGATCGTTAAATATCATTTAGCGATGATAAACACTTCGATCGTTACACTTACTTACAACAACCGAATTCCCCTTTGTAGATAATCATGTGGTCATTAGAGCCTTGATGTAATACAACAAATTCGAGTCGTTATAAGTACTTTTAGTGATCAAAATACTTTTAATGGCCAAGTTTCTTTTTGCAAAATTTGATTGAAACAATTACATATATACTTTTATTTTTTCCAGCAACTCCAAAGTAGTATCATTTTATTTTATTTTCACACGCAATCAAAAATTTGATATAAAATTTCATTATTATCAAATAATTGAAAAAACACATTAATTTAATAACTGGAAAACTATTAATTATATGTTCGATACAATAACATGTTCCATAAAATATCTGAAAACATATATGTTCGACATATCATCATAAAACATACATGTTCGATATCTATCAAATTCAAAAAATTGAGAAAATGAAGTTATAACATAGATACAAATGTCTTTAAACCAACAATAAAATAATAAAAATATAATATTCTTTTCAGCTGACTCCATGATTCTTCAACATCATGTTCTTTAATCTGCAAATTCTTCATCTGCTAAAACAACAATTTCAGGTCAATTAATTAGTAACAGAATGTTGGATAACTAATAACTTAGTTTCCGTACATAAATCAATAATTTAATCACCTAAGTAGCAAAAGGTGATCTACTTCAGCTAAGTAGCAAAAGGCCTTGGGTATTGTTTATAGAAAGGTATTTTTGTTGAAAATGTATTTCAGCTAACTAACATATGTTCTTTTAATAAGAAAGTTTTCAGCTTATATGATACAGTTCTAAGTTATCCATCTTATTCTACTTGAAGCTTTAACTTATGTAGAAAATTATCTTCCTCTGCCAAAGTCATTGTTTTTTTTCTATCAAAAATACGATGTCAAATGTATTATCCTGAAAGAAGAAACAAAACCATAAGCATTTGTTGTAGGAAGTATATGAAACTGAGTTACATGAATAAGAGTATTGTATGTAGTTGTTAGGATCGAAATAATTAGGTGTCATGTGGAAGCTAGCAAAGCAATCCTTGAAAGACCATGAGTAAGAAGACAAACGAGTAATATACCAGAAGACACAAAGATTTAACGTGGTTCGGTCAATCGACCTATATCCACAAAGGATATAGAAATCCACTATATAAATATGAGAGTACAAAATATAGAGAGAAATAACCTCTACCTGTTCACTCGTAATACAAGGAGGTTCCCAAATTATTCCCCATAAACAAAACTCTCAAAACCCTAGGACTACATTGTGAATGCTGATTAAGTTAAAAGGAAATAACCTCTATTTATAGAGTCCTAAATCTTTTCCTACAAGAAAAGGACTAGCCAAATATGAAGATATTCTGTTTTCTTTTATTCTAAAGGAAAACCTATTTATGGTAAGAAATTCAGGGTAAATAATACACAACAAATCTTACCCTTGGCTTGAATTTCTGACAAAATAAATTTGTCCACCTTCTTCACATAATCTTCATCAGCATGCATCTTTTCTCCATAATCTCATCTATCAAATCTACGTCTCGACACAAAGAACCTCTCTGAAACAATTTCTCCAACAAAAATCTTCATTCCTATCAAAAGACTGCGGCTAGAACTACACCCGCCAAGATGAACACTCAATTTTTAAACTGGTTCAATCATCGATTATCGAACCACTGGACCTGACTCCATCATTGAATCAAGCTCTGATACCACTTGTTAGGATCGAAATAATTAGGTGTCATGCGAAAGCTAGCAAAGCAAACCTCGAAAGACCCGAGTAAGAAGACAAACAAAAAATATACCAAAAGACACAAAGATTTAACGTGGTTCGGTCAATCGACCTACATTCACAAAGGAGATGAGCAATCCACTATATAAATATGAGAGTACAAAATATAGAGAGAAATAAGCTCAACCAATTCACTCGGAATACAAGGAGGTTCACAATTTCTCCCCCATAACCAAAACTCTTGGAATACATTGTAAATGCTGATTAAGTTAGAAGAAACAAGCCTCTATTTATAAAGTCCTAAACCTTTTCCTATGAGAAAAGGACTAGCCAAATATGAAGATATTCTATTTCCTTTTTCTAAAAGGAAAACCTATTTATGGTAAGAAATTCAGGGCAAATAACCCAACAGTAGTGAACTCGGTAATGAATATAGAGGAGCTTGCAATGAGTTTGTTGTGCAAAGTGGGGAATATTTCGACCAAGTACTTTGATTACCTTAGGGCTCTAAAATCAGTTCAACTGATCAGGTGTTCAAGGACATTACTAAAAGGTGGTTGTTGGCCATCTAAAAGAAGTGACATACGAAGGCATACAGACAGTAATCAACATTGTTGTTGATAGCCTTCCATTTATTATTTGTCAACGTATCCTATCATAGATAGATAAAGTGGTGAAGCAACTGACTAAACCTTGACTACAGTAACAATGGAGAACCAAAATAGAAGGGACAAGTTGTAGCAGTGTTGAAGGAGTTTCAAAATGCTCAAAAGCTTGCTGCTGAGAGAGAGACAGAGACAGCATATACACCTTTTGTTCCCCCAGCTATGCATTAAGTTTATAGACACGGCAATAGCTGATCATATCCTTGTACATCTTTATTTATAGTTTTTGCTTTTTTTTGAGGCTTTTAATGGCATAACTATCAAACTCAGCTATGCATTAAGTTTATAGACACCATAATAATTCAATAATTAATTGCAAAATGTTTCAAGCACACTACATCAAAAATGATCTTTAGCGGCAATTAATTAACGGCAATAGCTCAATTGCCGCTAAATATGTATTTTTAGCAGTAATTGACACTCTTTGTATATGTCCCTAAAGCCTTTAGCGATATTGGATCTAATGGCACTTTACTAATGCCGGTAAAGTCTTTAGCGATATTGGATCTAATGACACTTTACTAATGCCGGTAAAGACTTTAGCACTCTTTATTAATGTGTCTATTTATTACCGCTAAAAGCTATTTTTGTTGTAGTGGCAAGACTCGATGACGATCATATGAGGAAATGAATTGACCTCTGGATTGAATCCAAGATGACTGCTTCTGGAATCCAACAGTTTGTATTTAATGCATATCTAGTGGACACAATATCTTGTAGAGCGGAGACAAAATAACAATCAACAGAGGAGAAGGAGAAGGAGAAGGATACCAAATAAGATTATTTAGGAATGAAAAACTAAATAAACCAAAAATTAAAAGGACTCTTCTGGAAAATGCAGTCCCTCTCAGGCTATCCTGGTTCTTAACAATATATATCACCAGACCAGAAGCCTCCAGCTTCCTATCACCTCAACACCCTACCACAAGGCTTCAAGATCATCAAACTATAAAGCCTCAGTGACATTCTTGCACTCCATAATTTCAACATGGACAATTGTTCCAACAACTTACTACAAGCACAAGGTGGTGGTGAAGAACACATCCCAAAAGCCAATCACAGATCATAAGTTACTAATTGAAAACTCTTCAGGATCATTGTGGGGGCTTAGTCGATGCCCAAAGAAGAACATATATGAGCTTCCTTAATGGATTAAAGTAGTAAAATCGGGTTCAGAACTCACTTTTGTGTATGTTCAAGGAGGTGCCCAAGCCAAGGTTTCAATAAAGAGCTCCAACTAATTGAGAACTGACCAGTTATTACCCAATTTTCCCGAGGCTCTAATTCCTTATCAATATTTTTTCATGTATGAACCATTGACACTTGTAACATGGCAATTAAGATGCTTTTTGCAATCATTGTAAAAATAAAAAAGAGAGAGAAGAGTAGAGTAACTACTAATGCTACAATAATAGAAGGGAAAATTGTATTGATAGGCTAAAAGTGGGCAGTGGTATTATAGAAGACAAGGACCTGATCAGAGGAGAGATCTTAATTTCTACCAATAACTATACACAGAACAGGAACCTTGGAGACCTACTATTACATTTGAAGAAGTTATTGTTGGGTATAGCAAGAGTTAATGGGAAATGGAGGGAAGATGAAAAGAGGAATTGAAAAAAGATTCTCTTATGCTTTAAGTAAAGGCATTTCTCCCTCATTGGTGGTGGAAAGAAAAATAGAAGTGTTTAAATAGAGAAACACTTCTATTAGTTGTCAAAAGGGTTGGAAAGAGGGACCCCCCTCGCGCCGTCGTCGTCGCTCGCTTTGGCTTTGGCTTTGGCTTTGGCTTTGGCTTTGGCTTTGGCAAAATGATCGATCGAGAGATTATTTTTGGACAAAGTTTATTTAATTATTTACTTAATTAATTAAATAGCCAAAACGTTTACGTTCCGACCCGACTCGGATCCGCGTGACCCGTTTTATTTAAAACTCTTTCCCGTTTTAATTTGAATTTCCCGCCGTTAGGAGATGACTGTTCTGAAAGGTTGCAACTTTCAGGAACAACCATGACCGTTTGAAAGGTTGCAAACTTTCATAA
>JAJONR010006437.1:0-31243 GCA_029582245.1 Solanum etuberosum
ATATATATATATATATATATATATAATCCCATCAATTCATCTTGACATGGTGATCATCAACAGCTTTGGTCATACCAATAATAAAGTCCAACAAATTAATCAGTTCAGGGACATTCTCATTTGGCCTTTCATACTCCATTGTCCAACTTACCAAATCGATTTCACCTTTTGTTTCGATATGAAGAGTTGCCTTCCAATTATCATATTTATCAATTAGATCACCTTCAAATTCTTTGAATGTGATCACCTTTTTTTCCTCATCTATAGCTTCAATTACCTGCTTCGAAATCTTCTCTTTTCCTTCTGCCTTACAAAAAAAGGAGTTATTCCCAAATTTCTTCTTGGATAACCATAAAAGTCCTTAACAACAGAACAAGTTGGAAAAGATGGCTTGTAAATGAGAATACAAATAGAGTTGCCATTAATTAGGGTGTGTTGGAAAAATAAATAAGTTTCTTAAAAATGAGCTCCCTAATGAAAGTAGAGTAAATTAAACAAGATCAACTAGTGATATTCTACATTGATTGTGTCCATCCCCCCTCCAACATATTTCATCTTCACCTCCACCCCTATAGTGCTCATGTCCACCATCCGATACCCCTTAGCTCCTATAATATTTCTCTAAATTATATATAAATTCTTTAAGATTTTGCATACCTACCAAACAAAACCTATTTATTTTCTTGAAAATATTTTTTAACGAAAAATATTTTTCCTTCATACCGAACACACACTGAAGATGTTTTCATTAATTTCAAGGAAAACAAGTGATTCCTTAATTATTTTCGTTTGATATGCAAGTAAAAAATGGTATCCTAAAAGTTTAAAATTTAATCACTTATAAAGGTTTTTTTCCTTTTATCTTTAAAAACAGGGAAATAATTTTTTTTCAAAATACTAATTTTGATCAATCAAATACCAAAAATCAAAAAGACATTTGCCGAAAAAACAATTTTCTTCATACCAAACACATCAAATTGTTCCATCGCAATCTAGCTTGAATATAACAAATTAATAATAAATGTATTTTTTAATTGGTAAAATAATACCAATTTTTTTTTTTTAATAGATGTTCCAAGTCAAATTTGACATGTAAATTCAAAGGGAGGGAGTCTGAAGGTTGATAATGATATTAGCAACTCGGAAACTTTTGTCTTATTATCATGATATTTTTGAACATTACAAATTATTATTATTAATAATAATAATAATAATGATGATAATAATAATAATAATAATAATAATAATAATAATAATAATAATAATAATAATAATAATAATAATATTTAATTGTTATTACTATGTTTAAAGTTACGTTTTGAATTTGTCACTGAACCCACTACCTCGTTTTAGTTACTGGGTTCACACTTAAATATTCATACATATTTAATGAAATTTCTAACATGATCAGTATATGATCTAAGCAACAGCTACTACGGGGTTTGTTCGATCTGGTAGCTAATACTCTCCCTCCGCCCCTAGTGGAAAGTCAATCCCCTTTTTGATGAAAAAATTTTTTGTTAGAAATTTTTTAAATATTCAACTTACCAAGGATATACGTCCAACAAATTTTGGATCCAACCGTTCCAAAGACACCCTCAAGAAGCTCACAACCTTGTATATGCACAGGGCACATAGTAGAGACATGGTGTGGTTTATTTGTAAAAACATCATGAAACACATCCTTGTTAGCCTTCGTTTCTATATTAACACACAACACCGACTTTAGACCCATTTTACTAAAGATTTGGAAATAAAAAAGATGTAGTGACACTAAAGGAAAATTGTAGAGGAGAAGTGTTGATATCCTTTACAGTGATTATTCAACAATATATATAGACTAGAAGTGGGAAGGGGGAAATGTTTTATTTTTTTAAAATCAAAGATTGGTATAGCATCTTAATCATGTCCTTTATGACTTTTTTCATTATATTTCTATATATTAGAAGGAGTTTCAAAATGTTAGTTTTAAGTCATTTAATTTTTTTTTGAGGGTATTATGATCTTTAAAACATTGCAAAGATTTGCTTGCTTTAAAAGGGTTATCCTTCATGCTTATTTATTTAGACCTTATCAATAACTCTAAAAAGAAGTCACGTTTTTCTCTTAAATTACAAATGATGCCCTAAGGTGAAATGTCATTGAGTATTGTGGGGCCATTAACACTTGTCAATTGTGCTCTAATTTCCCCCATATATTTTCCATTTTCTTTTTAATTTGTTGAAAGATAATTATTTGTTTTATACCCAAATTAATACTTTAAAGTGTGTAAATTACCCTACTTTAATTAACTTCATATATTTTTCAGTTGAATTTGATGAAGGATTATTACTTATTCATACCTGTGTATTTAAAGTGAGAGTGGAGATATATTATAATTAAATAATTTATTGAAGTAATATGTATATCAGTTAATCATAATTGAATAATATTTTATTTATAAACACATGGCATATGCTCTTTCTTCCTTTTCACTTGACTGATTGGTCATTTTTCCTTTTACTTGTTTAATAACAAACTAATAAAGATTTGTTATTTGCTTTTAATATTATTCTATTATTAAATAATTTTATAACGTACTAATAATTTAGAAAAAAATGGTAAATAAAAATATTTTTATTTAAAATTTAAAATTTTAAAATATATAAGTAATAAAATTATTTCGTAATGTGTTTTTGGTAAAAAAATAAAATAAGAACATTAATGACTATTGAAAAAAAAGAATCATCTTTCGCTAATATATAAATAGTAATACTCTATATGTGTATACAATGTCGTTTTAAGTATCTAATGGTATAATGTTTCCATGAGTATAATAATTTATTATTTGACAATCATCCGCTATTCATGAATCGAGAGCGTACTCAACTTTTAGTATGCAATACTATGAGTATATGATTAATAATTACTTAGGATGTGTTTGTTAAGATTAAAAATATTGTTTTAGAAATTATTTTCCGGAAAATAAATATGTTTCTTACTTATTTTCTTGTTTTTGATAGGTTAGCAAAAATTATTATCCTAAAAGCATTTTTATATAATTTAGACAAATACTATATAAGAGGTGAAGGTAGAGGGAGGGGTATGTGTGGTGGTAGGGATGAAGATGGGGGGAGCTCCATATTATGGGGTAAAGATGAGGTTTGATTGAAAACTGAGGAAGACATTATCAATGTAGAATGTCATATGTGTAACTTTTTTTTTCATATGTCTATTATAGAAATCATTTTCTCATTTCAAAAAGGAAAAAAAAAATCTTATTTTCTAGAGAAAATATATTGCAAAGATTTTAATTGATCAAATATAAAAAGAAATGAACATTTTACGTAACGAACACACCCTTAGATCCATCAAATTTCTTTTCTCAATTTCATATAAAAATAAACTTAACAAAAAAAAAAAGGAATAATACTTAATAATATTGTGCCCGTGCTGGCATGGGCCATTACTTTCTAATTACTAATATATAAGTCTAGGAAGCAGCTGTTCGTCAACATGTCAGCTTCCTAGACAGGGATAATTTTGTAATTTAAAGTCTAATTTTGCTCTGTGGTTTACTTTGATTGTTGGTACAATTTGCTTCGTAAGTTGTGTACTTCATGATTTTTCCTTTAAATCCCCAGTCGGTCTATTTGTTGATAATGTAATTTGATTCCAGTACCCCTTAAAAGGCTCATTTGCCCCTTTTTCCACCTTTTTTCAACAACTCCAATGGTGCATGTCGGTAAATATAATGAAAGTTGAGCCTCTTTTTCAACGCCTAAAAACGCATAATGCTGATGTTAGGACTTTACCTGGACCCACATCCCATAAGATGTAATGTTTAGTGATATTATACTTCATCCGTCTCAATTTATGTGACATTTTTCAAATTTTGAGATTCAAATAAGTTTATCTTTGATCTTTAATTTTTTATATATCTTTTAAATATTTTGAATTGTCAATTATTACGATTTATGGTACTTTTTACGTAGTTTACAAATATATAAATTTTATTTCAAAATTTCAAAGATTCCATGCGCAAATTCCCGATCAAGCTTAAGCTGTTTAACTCTCGAAAAATGAAAAGTGCAACATAAATTGAGACATACGAAGTACTTATTTTGGGCTTTCTTTGTTGTTGTATTTGAAGAAAAAATATTATTTTCATTTAAAATATAATTAACTAATAAAATTTAAAATATTTCACATTTCATTACTAATACTAAAATTTAATTGATAATATGCTTTAAATATTGTTCATTACTAATATTTCAAAATAATATAAAAAATCTGATCGACACTCAAAATTATACATATATTATTTAAAAATTCTGTAAAAAGTACTATAAATTATAATTATTAACGAATTAAAATATTGAAAAATCATATTAAAAATGATTGACTCTGTGAATTCTATTTGTGCCACATAAATTGGGATAGAAGAAGAAACATATATTATTATAGAAATGACGTAAAAGTACTGTAAGTCATAATATTTAACAATTCAATTTTTTAAGAAAAAATATATACAATACTTGACTGACTCTTCAAATTTCATTTGTGTCATATAAATGAGACATATAATTGTCGGCATAGGTTCATGTATCCAGACAAGGATAATTTGATCATTTATTCTTATATATTTGGAAATTACGATAATAATACTTTAAATCACAATAATTAACAAGTTAAAATATTTAAAAGTCATATAAAAAGTTAATTGACTCTCAAAATTCTATAAGTACTATATATTAAAATAATTAACAACTTAAGAATTTCAAAAGACATAAAAAATTTGGCTGACTCTCTAAAATATATCTATGTCACATAAAAAATAACATATATTATTAAAAAATTACGTTTACAATGCAAAAACTCTTGTACCTGTTTAGACTAGTTCTTTGGGGAGGGTTCAGTGTAAATCTTATAAAAGGACTTTATTTTAAATTAAGTTGAGAGTATTCCTATATCGAAATAGTATGTTTAGCTTATAATTTTCAATTCCGCATTTTATATTTAAAATTTCTTATAACGATTCTCCTATCTAGATGTTAGAGTAGGTGATCACATAGTCCGATGGACAGTATTGTGAAAATATGTTTCAACCACTTCTAGAATTGGCATGTCAGGATATTATTTTAAGAAGATATGTTTACAATGCAAAATGAAGATCTAGGTTAAACAAGATTGAAACATGCTATTCTATTTTAAACATGATTGAAAGTGATGTTTCACGTATTCATTGTCTTTGATTAAAGTTATGTGGGACTCATTATTTTTTAATACAAGTGAATGTCCTTTTTTTTTTTTTAAAGTGGTGATGTACCTCACGTCCAGTGCTTATCATTTGGTGCATGGGTAATTTTTGATTTTGGAGTAATGTTAAATTAGGTTTTAGGCCTAACTCACACTCCAAAAGTTAGCGCAAAGGAATGAGGATTGTCCAAGCATTATAAAGAGTCTACTCATCTCACCAACTATTGAGACTTTTGTCATTCTTTACCAATATAAGGCAATAACTAAAGTAGCTTTCGATAATAAGAGTTTTTGGGGTAGTAGGGACATTTTGCCTAGGGAATCACATGTGATTGTTCTCCTCAAATTATTAGTCGTACGATCATATATACAATACCCTTCATACTATTTTTTGAGTATGTAAAAAAATAGAGCAATTTTACAAAACAAATAGAGATAATTTATTATTTTATTACTATATACAAATATATATAAGTTATTTTAGATATCTTAATCAACATTACTCAAAATTTATAATGTTGATAATATTTGAAGGTATATTTATTTTACACTTAATGAGATGATTTACTATCATACAAACACATCCATATAAATTATTTTAGATAAATTATTTACTATCATACAAATATACTTGTGTGAGACTCGTCATTTTTCAAGACAAAGCTAGGCTCTTTTTTTAAGTGGTGTAACAATCTGTTCCGTCATTATTCAAAAGATATCTTGTCACGGGACTTCATAAATTGTGTTTGAAACACGCTATCAAATTAATTTGGAGTGACATGACGAAAATTTCAGAATTTTAAATTGATCCGGGCTGACGTCACTCCGCTATAACAAAGATTTTCCCGTTATGGTGTTGCTGGCCGTCAGATCGTTATAGCGGGGTTGACAGGATCAGAATCTAGAAAACAAAGATTTTATAATTTGTCTCCTCCTCTTCAGTGGTAAAAGAGACAAGGGTTACTTCAAAAACCCTCCTACGCTGCTCCAAGCTTGGGAACAATAGAGAGGGAGGATTCCAACGCAAATGAGGTAAAAACCCATGAAATCCAAGTCCACTTCCGTTAGGATTCGCCCCCAAGCAGCCATAAGTTCGTGTTCAGATTTGTGCAACGGTTGTTTGGCGTCCAAATAGGCTAGGCTTAACTGAGCCTCGAAATACATAATACGTACGTTGTAGATTGACAGAAGATTTCATGCATATGCTTTCGAACACGAAATGTGTTGAATATTGTTGTTTAGGGTGCATGGTAAGATACTTGATTAGTAATGTTGGCCAGATGACTATTGTTGTGTGTTCTAGTAGTTGATGTGTTACCTTATATTGTTTATAATCCAGCTGACTAAGTAATTGGTTCATCCAAGTGTTCCATTCATGTGTCATCTCGAGTTTAGTGTGTTACATATACAATGAAACAAGAGTTGGTACAAAGTGAAATTTCATATAAGTTTGTCATCATTAAAAAAAAATGAAAAATTTGTTAAACCTCTTGAAATATTAATGATTGACAAAATGCAGTGCACCGGCTAAATTAGTTGGATCAAGTCTGAACTTGGAACATGTGAATGAACCAAGTGAATTGCTAACCGTTCCACGAGAATACTACAAAGGTGTAGGTCGTGAATTTTTCACCTTTATATTGTTTAATAAAACAATGGAAGAGGTATACTTAAAATATCAAAACTTAAATTACAAAAAGTATATTTTGACTATTTTTGATGGTGTAATAATCTATTTGATCCTTTGTTGAAAAATAAAAATAAAAAATTATTTAAGTTAGGAAGAGGCAAAGAGAAATACATATAAACTTCATACCCATGTTTTAATACACAACACAAAGGTTAACATAGCTGATAACGTATCACTTACATGGAAACTAAGACACAACGAACATCAAATAACCAAAGATAAAAACTAAATAAAAAGTACACAACCAACATGAGTTATTTTTTACTATACTCTCAAACATCAAATAAAACAGCTATTTATATAAAGCTCACATGAATATATATATATATATATATATATATAATCCCATCAATTCATCTTGACATGGTGATCATCAACAGCTTTGGTCATACCAATAATAAAGTCCAACAAATTAATCAGTTCAGGGACATTCTCATTTGGCCTTTCATACTCCATTGTCCAACTTACCAAATCGATTTCACCTTTTGTTTCGATATGAAGAGTTGCCTTCCAATTATCATATTTATCAATTAGATCACCTTCAAATTCTTTGAATGTGATCACCTTTTTTTCCTCATCTATAGCTTCAATTACCTGCTTCGAAATCTTCTCTTTTCCTTCTACCTTACAAAAAAAAGGAGTTATTCCCAAATTTCTTCTTCGATAACCATAAAAGTCCTTAACTACAGAACAAGTTGGAAAAGATGGCTTGTAAATGAGAATACAAATAGAGTTACCATTAATTAGGGTGAGTTCAGTAGGGATAAAAAATAAGTTTCGTAAAAATGAGGAAAAAATGATCTCCCTAATGAAAGTAGAGTAAATTAAATAAGATCTACTAGTGATATTCTACATTGATTGTGTCCATCCCCTCCAACATATTTCATCTTCACCTCCACCCCATAGTGCTCATGTCTACCATATGATACCCCTTAGCTCCTATAATATTTCTCTAAATTATATACAAATTCTTTAAGATGGTGAATTTTGCTTACCTACCAAACAAAACTACTTATTTTCTTGAAAATATTTTTCAAAAACATATTTTCCACGAAAATTATTTTTCCTTCATACCGAACACACAGTGAAGATGTTTTAATTAATTTCAAGGAAAACAAGTAATTCCTTAATTATTTTCTTATGTTTGATATGCAAGTAAAAAATAGTATCATAAAAGCTTGAAATTTTATCACTTATAAAGCTTGTTTTTCCTTATCTTTAAAAACAGGGAAATAATATTTTTTTAAAATACTAATTTTGATCATTCAAATACCAAAAAACAAAAAGACATTTGCCCAAAAAATAATTTTCTTCATACCAAACACATCAAATTGTTCCATCGCAATTGAATATAACAAATCAATAATAAATGTATTTTAATCGTTTGAAACATCATTTTTCCTTGGATATTGCAATCTGCTTGAACATCTTTGAAAATATCACGAAAAATATTTCCAAAAGAAATACGCTATACATCAAATACTCCCTTAGTGCATGGGTTAAATATTTTCTAATTTAATTGCCTTTTATTTGTCAATTTTAATAAATTAAGGAAGTACAATTTTTTTTGTTATACCCTCAATTTATTTACATTAAGTTACTATCTTTAAAAATATAATGATTAAATATATTTGAGACCTAATCAATTAATAGGGGTAAAATAATAAGAGTATCAATTATTATTATTTTAATAGGTATTCCAAGTCAAATTTGACAAGTAAATCCTAATGGAGGGAGTATGAAGGTTGATAATGATATTAGCAACTCGGAGAGTTTTGTCTTATTATCATGATATTTTTGAACAACAACAACAACAATAATAATCGTTTTAGTTATTGGGTTCACACTTAAATATTCATACATATTTAATGAAATTTCTAACATGAGTACATGATCTAAGCAATAGCTATTACTGGGTTTGTTCGATCTGGTAGCTAATACTCTCCCTCCGCCCCTAGTGGAAAGTCAATTCCCCTTTTTGATGAAAAATATTTTTGTTAGAAATTTTTTAAATATTCAACTTACCAAGGGTATACGTCCAACAAATTTTGGATCCGATCGTTCCAAAGACACCCTCAAGAAGCTCACAACCTTGTACATGCAAAGGACACATAGTAGAGACATGGTGTGGTTTATTTGTAAAGACATCATGAAACACATCCTTGTTAGCCTTCATTTCTATATTAACACACAACACCGACTTTAGACCCATTTTACTAAAGATTTGGAAATAAAAAAATGTAGTGACACTAAAGGAAAATTGTTGAGGAGAAGTATTGATATCCTTTACAATGATTATTCAACAATATATATAGACTAGAAGTAGGAAGGGGGAAATGTTTTATTTTTTTAAAATCAAAGATGGTATAACATCTTAATCATGTCCCTTATGACTTGTATTTTTTTTTTCATTATATATAACAATATTTGTGAAGAAAAGTGACATGAATTTCATTTTTCATGCACTTGTAGCAGTAATATGCAAATAGTTTCAACCACTTCTAGCAGTGGTACAATGTAATAATGTTTCAACCACTTCTAGCAGTGGCATGCCAGAATATTATTCTTAAAAGAAATGTTTATGATGCAAAATGAAGATCTAGGTTCATGCATTTGCTAAAAGTAAAATTTTCATGTCTACTAAATGTGATTATTGTGTAATAATATGTGTAATATCTACCTAGCTACCTACCTCCACTATCTTCTCATTAATCTCCTACAACGTTATAATTTTCCTTACATTTTCTAAGGAATAACGTCATGTTTATGATACCTTTTGATGTTTCTCTATGCGACTTTATGAATATAGATATTAATTAAGAATCATGTTGTATACACTTGATTATACTTGAAATAAAATAAAGAAAGTTCTCTCCTGCTCTCCACATTTCTTATCTACTTTGTTTCTTGTTTCATATCGTTACTCTTTGATCTTTATTTTATAATAACATGTTATTAGTACGAGGCACACAAATTAGAGGAAAAAGGCATATTTGAGTCTTTTTCCGTTTTAAAAATGATTTAATTAATGATCTGATCGAATCATAATTGACCACGTATAAAAAAATAATTTTACAAAATTGAAAATGTTTTCGGTTAACAAATAATGACATGGATGAGCCTTTTTTCAAACGGACATGACATAGATGAGCCAAACTTTTAACGATTAATATAATTGAGCCTTTTTTCAAAGTTTGATAACACGTTTGAGTCTTTTCCCTAAATTTAATGTACTTAAAATATAACTAGATTAAGAAAAAGTTTGATTATCTATAGGGTCCATGAGGTACAATCTTTTTTCAAAAAGGGGTACAATAAAAGAAAATATGTTTTTTCTTTTATAAACTTTTATTAAGTCACTTACATCGTATCTAAATTTAATATTTTATGTTTGAATCCTCTTGGATCTCAGATGATGTATATATCTTGTTAGAATATGAAGTTCGAAATCTTGAAAATAAGATATGTTATTTGCTATAATATATAAATATAATTTAATATAATAATATAGATAAGTGTAAGTTAATTATAACTAGTTTGAAGAAACAAGTTTGATTAATTTGGCTCCCAAGTGGTACAATTGCTTTAAAAGGGACATAATAATAGAAAGAGTTTTTGTTCGGTTTCAATTTGTTCATTTTCTTTATCTTTTTAGTTTATATAAATAAAAAAGAATATATTTTTTTCTTTTTCATTTTTTTTCAATTCTAACTTTTACATATTTAAAATAATAACATTAGAGACATTTTGATACATTCTTCATATCTTTAATTAGTTTAAGACCACAAAATTCAAAAGACTTCGTTACTTTCTTACACTTCATGTCAAATCAAAACCAAACAAACAAATTGAAACGAAGAAAGTATTAAAACACTCACATTATATCTAGATTGAATATTTATGTTCTTGGATCCCAACTGATATATATTAACTGTGGTGCAACCCCAATTTGCTTTTATGTATTTGATATGTGTTCATAAATCTTATTATTTTGTGAGTTTTCCTATTGAAATGTCACGATCCAGACCGTCGTGATTGACACCCACACTAACCCTCCGGTGGGAGAACCATTACTACAACCCGACTAAGCAATTTAATAAAAAAAATTGAGTATTTAAAGATACGGAAGCAGGTTTAAATGACTAAATAAGATATGGAGTTCCCATAAACTCCGGAAGTTTAATAAAACGACTACATCTATTGCGGAAATTCAACTCCTACAACCTGAAAGTCATTGTACCAAAACTCTACTAATCAACAAGTCTAAGAAAAAGGGGTACAACCACGAAACTAAACATACGAATAAGCCTAACTATATAGTCTGAGTCCGAAAAGAATGGACTAAACAATAGAGGACCCGTGGCAGCCTGGAAGAACTGGCTCACCCATGAATCCGGTCTTGATCAGTGATCTCCTAGTTGAGGTCTATCAGTAGACGCCTGAAGATGCTCTATACTCAACAAAGAACGAGCAAGTGCAGTATCAGTACACAACCACACTGTACTGGTAGGATCACGCGGCTACTCCAGTAAGCGAAACATAGGCAAGCAATTACAACATAGTAAACACACATATGCAGAATACATCGATCAATTATCATTTCAGGAGCAATTTACAGTTTTTCAATAACAACGACAATTAGACATGAATGTAATAATCACAGTGGTCCTCTCATGGAACCCACGCCCAAACTGTTAGTGTATCGGAATGTGACACCCGATCCAATATATGTGTCGGAACGTGACACCCGATCCAATATATGTGTCGGAACGTGACATCCGATCCAATATATGTGTCAGAACATGACACCCGATCCAATATATGTGTCGGAACGTAACACCCGATCCAGTCAGCACAACCACAGTCACAATCACACCCATAATGAACATTACTCATAGTCATACAATCAAATATTAGGATCATAGCATGTAATTGTTCATACATAAACGTTTCATTAGATTTTGTCACGACCCAAAAATGGACGTGATGGCACTCGTCTTATCCCACCAAGACAAGCCCGCCTAAAACTCAACCATTACAATAAAATGCAGAAATTTTATAATCAACTCAGAAATACCCCCAAATTCTGATTGTCACGTGCACAAGCCTCTAAAGTATTACGATTGATTCAAAAGAAAAACACAAGTCTCAAATGACCTTGTTTCTAGAATAGAACAAGATCATAAATAGGAGTAAGAAGGTTCGCTGAGATGACAAACAACTAACTCACAAATCTCCAGAAAGCCTCGGAAAAGAAGAGAATATAAAGTATCACAAGATCAGGGCTCATAACCTACAAAAATGTAGAAGCAAGGGGTGAGTATCAAACCACACGGTACTCAGCAAGTAAACTTCTAAACACAAGCTAAGGGAATAGAATACGGGTACTCCTTACACCCAACCAAACCTCCACAACTACAACCTGCATAAAACCAGCCCAACCTAACAATTCACAATTTACATAGCACCAGCTCAACAACAATACTCTAACAATTACATATCCTCAATAACAAACTCAATATTCATCAATCACAAATTCCACAGTAAGACACTCACAAGATCAGCAACACACAAGATCAAGTTCACCAATGATAAAAGATGTGCAATGCAATGAAATGCAATGTCAAGTATAGTGATGCATGTCTGACCTAACGATATACACCCGCTGTCTCACAGTTCGGGACCCATGGGGAACATATCTGTTCATGCATCCATCGTGGTGCGCGATACGTCCCTCGATATATAATATTCATCGTGGCGTGCGATACATCTCTCGAAATATAGTATCCGTCGCGGTGCGCGACACGTCCCTCAAAATGGTACATCCTCTTATCACATAACACTTATCATAACCATGTCTCAGAGCCAATGCAAATGACATGTTCATACAAATAATGAGGAGATGACCATTTTCATAACACTGCACAATTCACAACAACACAATTGTGATATAACATCAACAATGAATCAATAAAAATTTCAAAATCATTCTCAACACATCACACACCAATAATTAATCACATGGCCTTTTATTACCCCTTTTTCATCATTAGAATTATTCAACATGGACAAGTCAACCCATCACCAAGTCCCATTACTCCCCAACACATACCACAAGGAAATACACGATTCTATGCACTTAACAAAGGTTTAGAAATCTACTTGCCTCAGTCAATCAAGAATTCACTCCGGAACTTGAGTCTTCCCCTTTCGTTGAACTTCCAACTCAAAATAATCTATTCAAATAAATGACCACAATAAGATTTCAAAACTAATAACACCCATATGTCTAGCTTAGACCCAAAACTCACTCAAATCTATAATAAAGTTCCAAATCCTGTTACCAATTAATATGTCAAGTCTTATATGTTCCTAATTTTTCAAATCTAGGGTTAAGTCTCAATTCCTCTAATATTACAACTTTAATGGTATTCAAATAATTCAATATACCTAATATTTAATTACTTGTCTCAATATATAAACACTTGAATCAGAATATGATAACAAAATTATAATATTCAAAATTGAAGCCACTGGTTATGAAACCAGTGGCAGCCACCAGAAATCACGCAAGAAGAAAAGAAACAAACTTAAGACGAAGATCACTGTAGACATTTATAATTCATAACCCCTCATCATCTAATTTATCCAAAGTCTTGTCATTATTACATAATCATTTACTCTCAATTTCCTTGCCAATAATTATACCATAATTACCCACTACTACTGTCTACCCTAGGTCTTTAGGAAATCACTTTTCATATTGTTTCCTAACTAATTAATACAATAATGTATATTGTACATCCAAACAACTATTATGCAGAATCAAAATAAGCTTGAGGTTTTACCTGAAGCGTGTGATGCTTTCCTCTGCCTCTCTCGTAGGTATTTTTCTTCTCTTTCAAATTGTGGACTAAAATGTTAAACCCTACTAACATATTTTAATGTATATGGACCAAGTGACATGGGATGCTAAATAAATTAAGGGCTTGACCCATTAACCATCAACGAAATAAATAAATTATTTAATAAAATATCCGTCAACTAAATAACCATAGTTATCGAATAGTTTAAAATTCACAACCAACTTCACAAACTCATCAAAAGTGACTCAGGGCAACTATCAATATGCGTAAAATAGTAATTTTATAAAAAATTCTAAAAATGACTTTCCGGGTCATTACAGATTTGGTTCACATTTTCCTATTCACATACACGCATGCATACAATGAAGCAATTAACCAGCATATATCACACAAACAGGAAATCAAATCATCACCTACCTTGAAACGAAACTTGAATCCTCCTAAGACACTTGAGCCTTCCCTTTCCGGATTCTTTCAGCTTGTTCTTGGTCTAAAACAGTTAAGTAATGTAAGGATCAATAAACAAGGCCTAATTTACCCGGATAATAATCAATCTATCTATCCATGGCCAAACCCAAGATCCTAATGTTCAATTAGGGCTTTTCCCACTTTTAACTTCAGGTCAAAACCCTCCCCCACCGATAATTACCCAAGAATCTAAGTTCTACGGATTGAAAGATGGATCAGGGGAGTAATAGTCTTACCTTTAGCGCTAGAAGTTATGGAAAACTATCAAGAACTTGCCTTGGGTCGTCTCTTAGCTCTCAAGAATGAAGGTTTGCAGAAAATAACGTTTTTGGGATTTTTTCCCCAATTTAAGTCACGACTGTCCCGCCATAGAGGGACCCAAACCGTCACAGCGTCCCCGCCCTGGCGGAACTTACCCCGCCCTGGCAGCTTGCACAGAGACAGAAAGTCGAAATTTGAGTTCCAAGCTTCCATTTCGCAACACACCTTCAACCCTTGATATTCAAAAACTATCCTTTCAAGTTCAAGATCAGTTTCGAGAGTTCTACTCACCCGAATTCGATTCTGTAAAGTCGTACAAGCTCCTTAACGTCTTGGATATCCACTCATGTAATCAAATTCATAATTTAACCCCCCATTTATTACCATATTTCCCTATACCTCACCTGATTCAGATTTCGTCCAAGTTTGGACTAGGTTAGAAATTTCCAAGTCACTACTCAAAAGTTTTCTGGCCCAAATTCTTTCCCCATTGGATTTTTCATAACAACGGGAACATATCGTTACAATAGATACCAATTTACCCATCACTCATCCCCGAGTGATAAACTAGGAGAACTGGCTAAGGCAAGAGTAGAGTAGTACCTGAATCGTCAAATAACTTGGGATACTTGTCTCGCATGTCCTTCTCGGTTTTCCAAGTAGCTTCCTCAACCGGACGATGTTTCCATTGAACTTTCACGGACTTCATCTCCTTGGTCCTCAGCTTCCGGACATCGCGATCAAGAATTTCAACCGGTTCCTCCTCATACTGAAGGTCTCTGTTTAACAAAACTGAGTCCCACTTTATGATGTAATCTCCGTCCCCATGATACTTCTTCAACATGTACACATGGAACACTGGATGGACTCCAGATAGGCTAGGCGGTAGAGCTAACCTAGAAGCCACTGGCCCTACACAGTCAAGAATCTCAAATGGCCTAATGTATCGAGGACTAAGCTTTCCCTTCTTGCCGAATCTCATCACCCCCTTTATGAGTGACACTATTAGAAGAACTTTCTCACCAACCTGAAACGGCATGTCCTTTACCTTACGGTCTGCATACTTTTTCTGTCGACTCTGGACTGCTAGAAGCTTAGCTTGGATGCTTCTCACCTTATCTTGAGCATTTTTTACCAAATCAACCCCCAAAGGTTTCACATCTCTTGACTCAAACCAACCAATTGAATACCTACACATCCTCTCATACAATGCCTCAAATGAAGTCATCTCAATACTCGAGTGATAAATATTATTGTATGTAAACTTAACTAACAACAAAAGTTATTCCCAATAATTACCAAAGTTGATCGTACACACGTCTGCAACATGTTATCAAGGACCTTGACACAATCATCAGGTTGAATCCTTTCTCACATACCCATGATAAAATCCTAAATCAATACTCGCTACAATTAGAGGTGAACTTGAACCAACCAATACACACTCATAATACCCAAACAATCATAGTTCTTATCAACATCTCCATCTCACAACATAAATTTTCATGAGCTTAAGTTATAAAAAATTGATCTTTAGACATCAGATACTCATCGAGGGATATGTCCAACCATGCAAACCTTCTAACAACACTATCGAAATGCTAGATTAGTAATTGTGATTATAGATTACCCTTAAGAACAGTAGAATTGGACCCAATGATCCCCACATTCAACCACACATAATCGCTACATGACCTCGACGACTAGATGAATATTAAAATTATCGGACAACCATAAATTCGCATGGTAGCTCTTCTATAAATTCTCATAAGAAAGGTGGTACATGTGGAACCACTGGAATACTTTAACAACTCAAAGACAACGCCAAATATGTACTCTGAAATAACCAAGTCTTCCCAATCATCCCACTCAACCAAGAGAACATTCCAAGATCGATACACCTGATTCACCACTAGGGATCCACCCACAAGAGTGAAAACACGTGTGAGCATAGCTAGTGAATCATACTCACAACCATGTACAAAATGAAATAGATGGTCACATAAGAATTTACGGAATAAAGATTGAATAACACTAAAGGTTTTTCTTCTGAAGAGCCGATACCAGCCATTTCCATTCAGTTGACTCCACATACTCTTCACAACATTCCACTGAAGCCAACACGCTCAATACTAACAACCATCATAAACACTCTGACCATTTACCTTACTCTAAACCAACACTTTTAAATGAAAACCTTTCTTAGGTACTTTAATAATCAATAGTAATAAGCTTACAACTCAACCCAGGTGTAAGTCCTTTCAAATGCTCAATACCTGATATAATTGATCATTTTTCACCTTGTAAATTTATACCTTGACAAAATATATCACCATGAATGTAGACTTACAATGAAAAATCTGAATTGTAAATTCAATGTAGAACACAATCCCGTTATCTATCAACATTAGCTTATAGCTTGAAGATTTTTATGAATTCATGGATCTTCACTTATCTTTGATCGCCTCTCCATCAATCTTACAATATCTTTCGCTAAAAATTCAATCGTACTCATTACTAAACTCAAAAACAAAAACAAAGCACTTATCATCGCACTCGAGCTAATGTATGTACACTCATTTCTCAAGTCTTTTCCAATAGTTTTTAATCAATCTGCTGGACCCGTGACACTATTACCATAGCCACAGCAAAATGAATGAATCCACGCGTCTCTGAACCCAATTATCTACCCCTCTGAAGATACCTCTTTAGCCTTTGCAATCAAATAAAATATTCTTGCTCTCACCTCTCTCTAAAGGGTGTACTACATCCCACTATTTTTTTCTTCATTATGACTCTAGCTCTTTTAAATTCTATTCGAGTGCTGTCCCACCATCTCTTAAAACTTCCCATACCACCACGTTACTCACCAAATATTAGAAAACCACAACCTTAGATACTTGCAAGTCATGATTACTATACAAAATTCGCCTAACCAACAATCCTATTATATAGTTACATCTCATCACAATCCATCACGAACTCTTATTACCATTATGCTCAGTTAGCCCTGGCTATCACTACAAAGTCAACCTTTTCATCGACATGACACTTAAACTCAGGTATACCCATCAAATTCAAAGGACTAACCCAATTTTATACGCACTTTCTTACTAAAATTTTCAATTGCCTTCACCCAAGTATACTCAATGAGACTTGCTTTATCCATAAGCTTGTCATTCCGGTATCAATCCGCTCCTTTATGGCTTAAGATAAAATCACCAGTCCTCATACTAACATCCTTCTTCTTAAAAAATAAGACAGGAGCACCCTACGGGGAAGCACTAGGATGGATGAAACCTTTAGCAAGAAGCTCCTGGATTTGAGCTTTAAGCTTTCTCAATTCTACCGGAGCCATGCGATAAGGAGGAATGAAGATGGGGCGAGTGTCAAGTTCCATGACAATGCAAAAATTTATATCTCTATCCGAAGGCATACCAGGCAAATCGGTAGGAAACACTTCCTTGAATTCAGACACTACAAGAATAGACTCAATAGAGGGAGACTCAACATCAACATACCGAATATGAGCCAAATACGCCAAACACCCCTGCCCCACCAATTTCCTAGCCCGGACAAAAGATATGACCTTAGCTGGCTTAGGCTTGTACACCCCTTCCCACTCTAACCTTTCACTACCCGGCATTTCTACAGTTACCGACTTAGCATTACTATTAAGCACAACATAATAGGGGGACAACCAAGTCATGCCTAAGATTATATCAAAGTCAGTCATATCCAGAATAACCAAATCAACCCAAGTCTGAAAACCCATAAACATGACAGGAAAAGTACGATATACAAGGGTGACTATGACTGACTCTCCAACTGGGATAGAAACATGGATGGGGCATTAAGCACATCACAAACCGCATCAAATCCCAAGTCAAACTGAACTGACACCTATGAATAAGTAGAACTTGGATCAAACAAAACAGTAGCCATCCGGTCACAGACAAGAATATTACCGGTGATCACTGCATCAGACGCCTCAGCCTCGGTCTTGCCCGGAAAGGCATAAAACTGAGCCCTGCCATCTTGACGGGAAACCTTCTTGCCTGGCTGCACTGCAACTCTACCTGCATTACCATTTTCCCGACCTCCATGGCCTCGCTGATTCCCTCCTCGCCCACCTTGTGGACGTCCTCTGCCATTATTACCGCTTCCCGCGGGTACCAGATCTCTGGTCTGCTGTGGCACGGAGTCAGACATACGCGGATGGGGACAATCTCTCCTCACAATTGTAACACACTTAATAACTTAACCAAGTAAGCATCGCTGCTATTGGAGTAGTCGTATCATGACCCTCTTTGATATACACTCAATCTAGGAAATCGTAGTAGAGATTCTAACCTCAATTGTTGCAACATAACTTCATCATTTACTAAGCAACCCATACAGGTTATGACAACAATACTAAATGTATTTTCCAAAGTAATGGTTTTCATTATCTAGCCGTCCCTTACAAAACTTCTTGAATGTTGTCACCTTGGCAAAGTCTTCTGATTTCATCCTCTTCTACCTCCGTCACAAAATTAACCACTTCCTGAGAAGATTTTGTTGAAGCAGCCCCTATAAGCTTGAATCTGCAAATCTGACGTTAATCCCTTCACAAAGTGACGAATTTGCTCTTTTTGACTGAAGCAAAGTGGAGTACCATATTTGGATGAAACACAAAATTTTGCCTTATAGGCTGCAACAAATATATTATATTGCTCTATATTCAAGAACTCATCTCTCCTCCTATCCCTCAAGGTTCAGGATATATACTTCTCCATAAAGAAAGCTATAAAATGTTTTCCAAGTCATGAGTAGTGAATTTACTAGTCGGCACTCAACATGAGACCACCACCATATTTTGGCGTCTTCCTTGAACTGGTATATCATAAACTCAAAACCAAATCACTCTACCTTATCCATATTATGAAGCAGCTAATGACAATCAACAAGAAAATCATTAGAATCTTCAGAGTCAATACCCATGAAGAATGAAGGTTTCAACCTTAAGAACATAATAAAAATCTCATGTATGTCACTAATCATTACATGCCCACATTGAATCGGGGAAACATGCTTATTTGGAAGGACGCATCCTCTCTTGCTAGTGTTGGTGTTACCACTTCTGTTGCTCTAGTTATGACCATAGAGTGAAGGAGGAAAGATACCAATTTGTATCACATATATACCAATTGGATTCAAGTAATAGCACGAAAAAAAGAAAGAAATGAGTTTTCCTAAAGTCCTATAGCCTCTCGAAGAAAAGTACAGACGTCTCCGTACCGTTCCGCAAGACTCTACTAGACTCATTTTGATACAATGAGATCAACGAACCTAGGACTCTGATACCAACTTTTTCACGACCCAGACCGTCGTGATTGGCACCCACACTAACCCTCCGGTGGGAGAACCATTACTACAACCCGACCAAGCAATTTAACAAAAAAATTGAATATTTAAAGATACGGAAGCAGGTCTAAATGACTAAATAAGATATGGAGTTCCCATAAACTCTGGAAGTTTAATAAAATGACTACATCTATTGCGGAAATTCAACCCCTAGAACCTGAAAGTCATTGTACCAAAACTCTACTAATCAATAAGTCTAAGAAAAACGGGTACAACACCGAAACTAAACATACGAATAAGCCTAACTATAGAGTCTGAGTCCGAAAAGAATGGACTAAACAATAGAAGACCCATGGCATCCCGGAAGAACTGGCTCACCCTTGAATTCGGTCTCGATCAATGATCTCCTAGTTGAGGTCTATCAGTAGCCGTCTGATGATGCCCTGTACTCAACAAAGAACGAACAAGTGCAGTATCAGTACACAACCACAGTGTACTGGTAAGATCACACGACTACTCCAGTAAGCAAAACATAGGCAAGCAATTACAACATAGTAAACACACATATATAGAATACATCGATCAATTATCATTTCAGGAGCAACTTACAGTTTCCCAATAACAACGACAATTAGACATGAATGTAATAATCACAATGATCCTCTTATGGAACCCACGCCCAAACTGTTAGTGTGTTGAAACGTGACACCCGATCCAATATATGTGTCGGAACGTGAAACTCGATCCAATATATGTGTCGAAACATGATACCCGATCTAATATATGTGTGAGAACATGAAACCCGATCCAATATAGGTGTCGGAACGTGACACCTGATCCAATATATGTGTCGAAACGTGACACCTGATCCAGTCAGCACAATCACAATCACAATCATACCCATAATGAACATTACTCATAGTCATACAATCAAATATTATGATCATAGCATGTAATTGTTCATACATAAACATTTCATTAGATTTGGTTCACATTTCCCTATTTACATACACGCATGCATACAATGAAGCAATTAACCGGCATATATCACACAAACAGGAAATCAAACCATCACCTACCTCGAAACTCAAGCTTGAATCCTCCTAAGACACTTGAGCCTTCTCTTTCTAGATTCTTTCAGCTTGTTCTTGGTCTAAAACAGTTAAGTAATGTAAGGATTAATAAACAAGGCCTAATTTACCCGGATAATAATCAATTTATCTATCCATGGCCAAACCCAAGATCCTAATGTTCAATTAGGGCTTTTTCCACCATTAACTTCAAGTCAAAACCCTCCCCCAACTATAATTACCCAAGAATCTAAGTTCTACGGATTGAAAGAAGGATCAGGGGAGTAATAGTCTTACCTTTAGTGCTAGAAGTTATGGAAAACTGTCAAGAACTTGCCCTGGGTCATCTCTTAGCTCTCAAGAACGAAGGTTTGCAGAAAGTAACGTTTTTGGGGTCATTTCCCTGATTTAAGTCGCGACTGTCCCGCCATAGCGGGACCCACCACAGCGGCCCCACCCGGGCGGAACTAATCCCGCCCTGGCGGCTTGCACGGAGACAAAAAGTCGGAATTTGAGTTCTAAGCTTCCATTTCGCAACACACCTTCAACCCTTGATGTACAAAAACTATCCTTTCACGTTCAAGATCAGTTTCGGGAGTTCTACTCGCCCAAATTTGATTCTGTAAAGCCGTACAGGTTTCTTAACGTCTTGGATATCCACTCATGTGATCAAATTCAAAATTTAACCCCCCATTTATTACCAGATTTCCCTAGACCTCACCTGACTCAGATTTCGTCCAAGTCTGGACTAGGCTAGAAATTTCCAAGTCACTACTCAAAAATTTTCCGGCTCAAATTCTTTCCCCAATGGCTTTTCCATAACGACGGGAATAGGTCGATACATGAAAAATTGAATAATGAGAAGAAGAAGCAAAAAAAACAATGACGAAAGAAATAATTATCTTTTTGGAGTATCGCACTATAATTTGATATAAGTACATAAATTACCTCTTGGTCAAAACATTTAATTGGAGCTAGTCATAGAAGTTCAATTGACATTTAATAGCACAAATATATTTATTTATTAATTTTATATTTTTGCTCTTTTTAAATATGAAATACTCCAATGAATGTATATTTTACACTATATTTACATTTATTATATCTTCATATATACACTTTTTATAACATCTTTATCAATAGATGTTTCATATTCACTTTCATACTATATATAGACACATATTATCTACATTTTTACGAGTACACTTTTCATATACACATGATTTATATTTTTATCGATCAGAATTGTACCAATGATCATAGCGATGTCAACGATGTTTATTCCAGAAAAAATACCGAAGCAACATAAAAGGACATAAAATCAAATAAATCTCGAAAAGAAACACGAAGAAGTAGCCATTTGGGGATTGACTTGTTACATCCTCCAAGAAAATGAAGCATTCAATTTATGATTAATAGGAAAATGAATAATTAGATACAAGCATTGGGGGTGAAGAAGAATCAGACATACTGAATTAAGAGTTTACGAGCTTGATGAATATCAAGATTGAAAAACCAAAGTTGATAGATTAGAACTGCAGATGAATTGTCAAGACTGATGAGTGAGATACATCGAAGCCAATCACAACTCTTATATAAGAAAAAATTCAACAACCTTTCATAAATTATAACGGAAAATTTATTATATTAGATTGTGATAATTTATTATTGCGTCATGATTTTGTTATTATCTTGATGCTTACTAGACTCATAAGACAAGTTATAGATAATACGAAATTAAAACTATGATTGATTGATTATATTTACATTTAAACACCACAATTAATGGTCCAATAACAATAAATATATTTTCCCTCTCATCGATCAATCCCCCCCCCTTCCCCCACAAAACTCCTATGTCAACCGTATCCCCCCCCCCTCACTTCCTCCATCACCTTTATTATATTCTCTCTTCCTTCATCCTCAATTTCCTATCCTACGACCTACGTTCATCTACCATCCCCCATTTTTCTTACCCTTTTCTAGTTCTAGTAGAACAGATCTTTTAGAAATTATTAGGGTTTGCTTGAGGTAGATTTATATGGACTATGTGTAGTCTTACACATTAAGTTATCAGTTATAGAGTGTCCTAAATTGAATATGAAGAGCATTCAAAGTGGTTCGTAAAGGTCTTTTTTCGCTACACCATTGTCCGTTTTAGTTGGATGTGTATATTATTCATATAGTATCAGAACTATTCTTTCGTCACTCCATCCTCTTAACACATAACGTCCCAAGCTATGTTTTCTCGGATTCTCCAAAAATATTTTTATATTCATGTCGAATCCTTAAAAATATACACTATTTTTGAAGGATCCGACACGCTACAATGTAATCACGAGCAGCGGAGGTGGCGTTGGTCTCTAACGAAGAGGAGAGAGATACGAAGGGTATTAGGTGTACATGTATTTAACAAAATATACACGTGTATCTAGTTAAAAGTTCATGTATCTGAGTTAAAATTATATGTATCTATGAGAAAAAAATTCAGATGCTAAAAAAAGGGAAGAATTTTTATTTTATTTTTTTGGATTAATGATACGACAAATATTCTACCGTCATGATTTGTTCCTAAATTCATGTGTTTCAGTTACATTCTATATTTAGATCAACATAATTAGATGTATTTGCTTACCATGTATCCGAGATACATATTTTTGGATATATATAACGTATGAAATTGATACATCAAATTATTACTAGATACATCAAATTAATACTAGATCATAAATAGATACATGAAATTAATACTAGATACCGTGCACTCATGTATCTAAGTTTTTAGCTTGTTGAATACATCATATATTGATAATAGATACATCAAATTAATTAATTTATTATTTTAAGAGTAATAAAATGAAATTAATCAAATTACATAACCAAGATATACATGTTTTTATCTTTTATTAATAATATTAACAAATTTATTATTTCAAAAGTAATAAAATAAAATTAATCAAATTACATAACCAAGATATACATGTTTTTATCTTTTATTAATAATATTAACAAATTTATTATTTCAAAAGTAATAAAATGAAATTAATTTAATACAAATACACTCCTTGATTTCCGTCTTATATTAAGGGATTTATTAATTTAAATTTTCAGAATTACTTGTCCATATATTCTGAAAATCTTCATTTACCCCTTTAATTAATGAAATTAGTTACAACCATTTAATCCAAGGAAATAAAATATGTATCTTGATTTTTAAAACCGTCAGATACATTGGATGTTGAGCATCAAGAGACTTGTTCATTGGATGCTGAGCATTCAATATAGTCATATTTTAAAGAAATTACTATATATATATATAATAGTTTTACGTCGAGGTTAATGGGTGCTTAGCACCCGGAAGATTGCATGTGGGTCCGCCCTTGACTACCATAGTTTTACGGGCTTACGGCCCAATAATGAATAGTGGTATCTAGTCTATCCATAAGGAATTCTTAGCTAAATATGTGAAATGATTTTTTACATAAATAATATATTTTATTTGATTAATTACGCTTTTAAGTGTTATTTTATTTTTATTACCATATATGACATAATTTTAGTTTTAATAGCCATTATATATATATATATTCTGGTGGTATCAAGGTAGAAAAAGGCATTTCAGTGAAAACACTATTAAGTTACTTCTTGATACCATCAGAGTATATATATACTGTGATGCTACTCAGTTACTTTTTGGTACCATTAGGTTATATATATACCTTGTTGGTATCAAGTAAATATATATACCCTAATTGTCACGACCCAGACCGCTGTGATTGGCACCCACACTAACCCTCCTATGGGAGAACTATTACTACAACCTGATTAAGCAACTTAATCCAAAAATTAAGCATTTAAAGATACGGAAGCAGGTTTAAATGACTAAGAAATACGGAGTTCCCATAAACTCCGAAAGTTCAACAAAAAAAACTAACAACTATTGCAGAAATTAACCCCTAGAACTGAAAGTCATTGTACCAAAACTACTAAAATAAGCAAGTCTAAGAAATGGTACAACCCGAAACTAACATAAACAAAACTATTAGAACAGTCTGAGTCCGAAAGGAAGGGACTAAACAAAATTGAAGGACCCATGGCAACCTGAAAGAACTGGCTCACCCTTGAATTCGGTCTCGATCACTAATCTCCTAGCTCAGGTCTATCCATAGCCGCCTGAAGATGCCCTGTACTCAACAAAGAACGAGCAAGTGCAGTATCAGTACACAACCACAGTATACTGGTCAGATCACGCGGCTATTCCATTAAGCGAAACATATACAAGTAATCACAGCACAGTAAGCAAACATATACAGAATACATAGATCAGTTATCATTTCAAGAGAAACATACAGTTCTCAATATCAACGACAATAGACATGAGTGTAATAATCACAATGGTCCTCTCATGGAACCCACACCTAAACTGTTAGTGTGTCAGAACGTGACACCCGATCCAATATATGTGTCGGAACGTGACACCCAATCCAATATATGTGTCGGAACGTGACACCCAATTAAATATATGTGTCGGAATGTGGCACCCGATCCAATCAACACAACCACAATCACAATCACACCCATAATGAACATTACTCATAATCATACAATCAAGTAATAGGTTCATGGCATGCAATCATTCACACATACTCATTTTCATTGGATTTGATTCACATTTCCCTATTCACATGCATGCATACAATGAAGCAATTAACCGGCATATATCACACAAACAGGATATCAAACCATCACCTACCTCGAAACAAAGCTTGAATCCTCCTAAGACTCTTGAGCTTTCCCTTTCCGGATTCTTTCTGCTTGTTCATGGTCTAAAAATAATCAATTAAGCAAGGATCAATAAACGAGGTCTAATTACCTGGATTACAATCGACATTATCAACCTTAGGCCAAACCCAAGATCCCAATACCCAACTTAGGGCTTTTTCCACCATTAACTTCAGGTCAAAACCCTCCCCCAATGATAATTACCCAAAAAAGGGATTAGGGGAGTAAAAACCTTACCTTTAGCTCTAGAAGAGGTGGAAAACTGTCAAGAATTACCCTGGGTCATCTCTTAGCTCTCAAGAACGAAAGTTGCAGAAAAATAACGTAATTCGGGTTTTTCCTAGATTTAAGTAGCGACTGTCCCGCCACAGCGGGACCCAACCCGCCACAGTAGCCCCGCCCTGGCGGGATTAATCCCGCCCCGATGGCTTGCACGGAGATAGAAAGTCAGAATTTGAGTTCTAAACTCCTATTTCACAACATACCTTCAACCCTTGACGTTCAAAAACTACCCGTTCACACTAAGATCAGTTTCAGGAGTTCTACTCGCTTGAATTTGATTTCGTAAAGCCGTACGGGCTCCCTAACGTCTTGGCTATCTACTCATGTGATCCAATTCATAACTAAATCCCCCATCCATTACCTGATTTCCCTAGACCTCACCTGACTAAGATTTCGTCCAAATCTGGACTAGGCTAGGAATTCCTAAGTCACTACTCAAAAGTTTTCTGGCCCAAATTCTTTCCCCATTGGCTTTTTCATAGCGACGGAAACATGTCGTTACAATCGATACAAATTTACCCATCACTCGTCCCCGAGTGATACACTAGGAAAAACTAGCTAAAGTAAGAGTAGAGTAGTATCTGAATCATCGGATAGCTGGGGATACTTGTCTCGCATATACACACAGAACAGTGGATGGACTCCAGATAGGCTAGGCGGTAAAGCCAACCTATAAGCCACTGGCCCTACACTGTCAAGAATCTCAAATGGCCCGATGTATCGAGGACTAAGCTTGCCCTTCTTGCCGAATCTCATCACCCCCTTTATGGGTGACACCTTAAGAAGAACTTGATCACCAGCCTGAAATGTCATGTCTCTTACTTTACAGTCTGCATACTTTTTCTGTCGATCCTGGACTGCTAGAAGCTTAGCTTGGATGCTTCTCGCCTTATTCTGAGCATCTTTCACCAAATCAACCCCTTAAGGTTTCACATCTCCAGCCTCAAACCAACCAATTGAATACCTACACATCCTCTCATACAATGCCTCAATGAAGTCATCTCAATACTCGAGTGATAAATATTATTGTATGTAAACTTAACTAACAACAAAAGCTATTCCCAATAACCACCAAGTTGATCGTACACACATCTGCAACATGTTATCAAGGACCTTGACACAATCATCAGGACGAATCATTTCTCACATACCCATGATAAAATCCTAAATCAATACTCGCTATAATTAGAGGTGAACCTGAACCAACCAACACACACTCATAATACCCAAACAATCATAGTTCTTATCAACATCTCCATCTCACAACATAAATTTTCATGAGCTTAAGTTATAAAAAATTGATCTTTAGACATCAGATACTCATCGAAGGATCTGTCCAAGCATACAAACCTTCTAACAACACTATCGAAATGCTAGATTAGTAATTGTGATTGTAGATTACCCTTAAGAATAGTAGAATTGGACCCAATAATCCCCATATTCAACCACACATAATCGATACATGACCTCGACGACTAGATGAATATTAAGATTGTCGGACAACCATAAATACGCATGGTAGCTCTTCTATAAATTCTCATAAGCCAGGTGGTACATGTAGATACACTGGAATACTTTAACAACTCCAAGACAACACCAAATATGTCATCTAAAATAACCAAGTCTTCCTAATCATCTCACTCAACCAAGAGAACATTGCAGGATCGATACACCTGATCCACCACTAGGGATCCACCCACAAAAGTGAAAACACACGTGAGCATAGCTAGTGAATTATACTCACAACCATCATAAACACTCCGACCATTTACCTTACTCTAAACCAACACTTTTTGAATGAAAACCTTTCTTAGGTACTTTAACAATCAACAATAATAAATTTTATGACTCAACCCAGGTGTAAGTCCCTTCAAATGCTCAATACCTGATACAATTGATAATTTCTCACCTTGCAAATTCATACCTTAACAAAATATATCACCACGAATGTAGACTTACAATGAAAAATCTGAATTGTAAATTCAACTGTATAACACAATCCCCTTATCTATCAACATTAGCTTATACCTTGAAGATTTTTATGAATTCATGGATCTTCGCTTATCATTGATCGCCTCTCCATCAATCTTACAATATATTTTGCTAAAAATTCAATCGTACCCATTACTAAACTCAAAAACAAAAGCAAAGCACTTATGATCGCACTCGACATGAGACCACCACCACATTTTGGCATCTCCCTTGAACTGGTATATCATAAACTCAACACCAAATCACTCTACCTTATCCATTTTATGAAGCAGCTCATGACAATCAGCAAAGCTCAGGACGCCGCGAGATTTGCTGCTGGATTTCTGGGTTCTCGCTGGACGATGGGCTGATTTCACGTGAAAAAGAGAGACGAGCATACCGTCTCTTTTATTTTGCGCGTACTGGGTTCGCTCACTGCTGGAAGAAGACGTGTACTATTGTATGCGTCTGTTATTGTACGCTGTTCTCGCGAAGGAGAAAATGTACAGGGGGTCGGGTATACTTACTGTACGTATTGTTGTTGGAGAATGGATTATTTGGTGAAGAGAATTGGTGGGCCGCTGAGGGGTTATGAATTCGTCCCAAATTTTCTCTTGAAAATTGATCCAAGAAGTGGGACAAGAGATGACTATATTTGAAGGCGACTAAAGATTAAATAAAATGAATTAATATTAATTAATGAGCTTCTTAATCTTAACGAAATAAAATGATTAACTTAATTATAAACTAATTAATTTAAAAATATAATTTATTACTTAAAGCGAACTAATTGACAAAACATTTAAGTAAAACTAAAATCTTTTTGAGACGATTTTCGAAATATTCATAAAATATACTAATTATGTATATAATTATTTAATACATAAAAATTATAAAAAGGTGACAAATCTATTTAAAATGACTTGCAAACTATATTATATATATTTTTTTGAAATTTTATAAAACTAATTATTTTAAATCGTTTGAAATTAGAGAAGCTCGATGATTAATTTATATTGTGGAGGGTCAAAATTGGGTGTCAACACCAATTGGAATCAAGTCATAGCACGAAAGGAGTAGAACAAAGAGATTTCCTAAAGTCCTGTAGCCTCTCGAAGAAAAGTACAAACGTCTCCATACCGTTCCGCAAGACTCTACTAGACTCGTTTTGGTACAATGAGATCAACGAACCTAGGGCTCTGATACCAACTTTGTCACGACCTAGACCGCCGTGATTGGCACCCACACTAACCCTCCGGTGGGAGAACCATTACTACAACCTGACTAAGCAACTTAACCCAAAAACTAAGCATTTAAAAATACGGAAGCAGGTCTAAATGACTAAGAAATACGGAGTTCCCATAAACTTTGAAAGTTCAACAAAAACAACTAACAACTATTGCGGAAGTTAACCCCTAGAACTGAAAGTTATTGTACCAAAACTACTAAAATGAGAAAGTCTAAGAAAGGGTACAACCCGAAACTAACATAAGCAAAACTGCTAGAACAGTCTGAGTCTGAAAGGAAGGGACTAAACAAAATTGAAGGACCCATGGCAGCCTGAAAGAACCGGCTCACCCTTGAATCCGATCTCGATCACTAATCTCCTAGCTGAGGTCTATCCATAGCCGCCAGAAAATGCCCTGTAATCAACAAAGAACGAGCAAGTGCAGTATCAGTACACAACCACAGTGTACTGATAGGATCACGCGGCTATTCCAGTAAACGAAACATATACAAGTAATCACAACACAGTAAGCACACATATACAAAACACATAGATCAATTATCATTTCAAGAGCAACATACAGTTTCAAATATCAACAACAATAGACATGAATGTAATAATCACAATGGTCCTATCATGGAACCCACACCCAAACTGTTAGTGTGTCGGAATGTGACACCCGATCCAATATATGTGTCGGAATGTGACACCCGATCCAATATATGTGTCAGAACGTGACACCCGATCCAATATATGTGTTGAAACGTGGCACCCGATCTAATCAGCACAACCACAATCACAATCACACCCATAATGAACATTACTCATAATCATACAATCAAGTATTAGGTTCATGGCATGCAATCGTTCACACATACTCATTTTCATTGGATTTGATTCGCATTTCCCTATTCACATACATGCATGCATACAATGAAGCAATTAACCGGCATATATCACACAAATAGGAAATCAAACCATCACTTACCTCGAAACTAAGCTTGAATCCTCTAAGACTCTTGAGCCTTCCCTTTCTGGATTCTTTCCGCTTGTTCGTGGTCTAAAAATAATCAATTAAGCAAGGATCAATAAACGAGGCCTAATTACCCGGGTTACAATCGACATTATCAACCCTAGGCCAAACCCAAGATCCCAATACCCAACTTAGGGCTCTTTCCATCATTAACTTCAGGTCAACCCCCCCTCCTCCCTCCCCAAATGATAATTACCCAAGAATCTAAGTTATATTGATCGAAAAATGGATTATGGGGTAAAAACCTTACCTTTAGCGCTAGAAGAGGTGGAAAACTGTCAAGAACTTGCCCCCAGTCGTCTCTTAGCTCTCATGAACGAAAGTTGTAGAAAAATAACGAAATTGGGGTTTTTTCCCGATTTAAGTCGCGACTGTCCCGCCACAGCGGCCCTGCCCTGGCGGGATTATTCCCGCCCCGGTGGCTTGCACTGAGATAGAAAGTTAGAATTTGAGTTCCAAACTCCCATTTCACAACACACCTTCAACCCTTGACGTTGAAAATCTACCCATTCACGCTAAGATCAGTTTCGGAAGTTCTACTCGCCCGAATTCAATTCCGTAAAGTCGTACAGGCTCCCTAACGTCTTGGCTATCCACTCATATGATCCAATTCATAATCCCCCATCCATTACCAGATTTTCTAGACCTCACCTGACACAGATTTCGTCCAAATCTGGACTAGACTAGAAATTCTCAAGTCACTACTCAAAAGTTTTCTGGCCCAATTTCTTTTTCCATTGGTTTTTCCATAACGACAGGAACAGGTCGTTACACTACTGGTATCAATTTTAGCTAAATTTATATATATACTCTTGTGGTATTTATGAAGAAAATGTCACTTTAGTGAAAAACTAGTAAATTACTTCTTGATACTATTAGAGTATATATATAATCTGGTGGTATCAAAGAGTGATTCGGTAAAAAAACTACTAATTTATTCCTTGATACCATTAGGATATATATATATATATATATATATATATATATATATATATATATATATATATA
>JAJONR010006438.1:0-57698 GCA_029582245.1 Solanum etuberosum
AAAATCCGCAACAAAACTCAAGAACCTCGACGAACGCTTTGATCCTCTCCTCTTTTCTCTTCTTTTCTCTTCTTGAACTCTCAACTAAAACCCTAGGCGTATATTAGGATTATAAAACTGAACATAATAGGATTAGACCCTTAAAACCTTAATAAAAATGAATTAAATCTGATTGGGTAAGGAAAATACCAAAATACCCCATACTATTTTCGGGTAACTTTCCTTAACTGGATAGCTTGACTTCAAAAGGGAATATCTCACTCATCCGACCTCGAAACTTAGAAAACTCGGTGGCGTTGGAAAGATAATTCAAAAACCTTTCATAATATATTTTGTAGCCTACCTAACTCATATTTTACTGAGAGTTATGGTTGTTTGAATTTGACCCAAAACTCATAACTTAAGCATAACTTGCAAAATTTCAGATTTTGCTATTTCCAATTTAGTTCTTTTTCTTTTGCAACTCAAGGTGCTACATCTAGTGACCTTAACACTTAAGAAATTTTAAATTCCTCGAAAAAACTTACTCACTACGAAGGATGGTTCAAGTCTCAGCTTAAAGATTTTTCTTGGGTGTTACAGAAAATTCAAAGAAATTCTTACTAAAGATGTTTAAGGATTATTAAGTTCATACGAAGCAACACATCTAAGAGTACACGGAGAAAAAATTCTTGAAGAAGCTCTAACTTTTACCGCCACTCATCTCAAGTCTATGGACCCTAAATTGGACAACTCACTTAAGGCCCAAGTTAGTGAAGCCTTGATCCAGCCCATTCATACAAATGTATCAAGAGTGGTAGCTCGTAAATACATACGTATTTACGAGACCATTGAATCACATGATGATTTGCTTTTGAAATTTGCGAAATTAGATTTCCACATTTTGCAAAAGATGTACCAAAGAGAGCTTAGTGAACTTACAAGGTATATATATATACACATATATCGTCTTTAATTAACCATATGAATATGATATATATATGTGTGTGTATTCTTCGATTGTATGATATCTTATACGTATAATATACCTATATAGGTGGTGGAAAGATTTGGATCATTCAAACAAATATCCATATGCAAGAGACAAATTGGAGGAATGTTATTTTTGGGCAATAGGGGTGTATTTTGGGCCTCAATATAAATGAGCAAGAAGAACGATTACAAAATTAATCGTTATTATTACTATCACTGATGATCTCTATAATGCTTATGCAACTTGTGCCTTACACCGACGCAGTTGAGAGGTAAAACATATATAAACTTAATTATTAACTAAATGTGCAACGTTGTTACGTTGAGTAAGAAATATATGTGTTATTTATGTATGTACAGATGTGACATTAGTGCTATGGATTTGATATCGTCCTATATGAGACCTCTTTATCAAGTCCTTTTAGATTATTTTGATGTAATGAAAGAAGAATTGACCAAAGATGGTAAACCAGACTATGTCTACTATGCAAAAATTGAGGTAAGCTAAGTTTGCTATAAATATAACTTGGCTCCATTAATCAGTTAAATCAGAAATCGATATAATTTATTTTACAAACAACGGTTCTAATATATATTTATTTATTTTAGACGAATAAGTGGAACAAAAGCTATCTTAAGGAAGCGAAATGGTTGAAAGATGACATTATTCCACAATGTGAGGAATATAAGAAAAACGCTACTATAACGGTTTCCAATCAAATTATTTTGATTACTTGTTTGACTGTCGCGGACGAATTTATATCCAAGGAGACTTTTGAATGGATGATAAATGAGTCTTTGATCGCTCCATCTTCATCACTAATCAATCGATTAAAGGAAGATATTATTGGACATGAAGTAAGTATATATATATGGCAACATATTAGTATATATTTTGAACTTATAAAAATAGATGTTTAATTTAAACGTCATACTGAAATGCATTTGATGCAGCATGAACAACAAAGAGAACATGGAGCTTCATTCATTGAATGTTACATGAAAGAATATAGAGCTTCAAAACAAGAGGCATATGTTGAGGCTCGGAGGCAAATTGTAATTGTATGAAAAGATATAAACACTGATTATTTACATGCTACTGAAGTACCAACGTTTGTCCTCGAACCTGCCTTAAATCTTTCACGCCTCGTTGATATTCTCCAAGAGGATGATTTTACGGATTCACAAAATTTCCTTAAAGACATAATCACCTTGTTGTTTGTTGACTCTGTCAATAGTACATCATGTGGATAATCGAACTATTCATTTTTTAAGTGGTTGATAAAATAGTGGGTTGGGGGGGGAGGGGGGAGGGTGCTGCTTTATAATTCTATTAATGTTTGAATTAGTTGTTGACTTCTTGTGTGTTGTGTTTTCACTCATAGTATAGTTATATTGAAATTACTAGGATATGTCACACCCAGTAGTTGGACTATTGTATCATCAATCAAATTCAAGTTTTTATGTACTAATCTTGTATTATTGTTAGGTTTTATTCTGATTTTTTAAAATCATATTTTATATTCTTTTCTCTTGAAGGAAGGATAACATACTGACCATCAATATTGATTTTGTTATATAGTTTGTAATATTGGAGTAAGTATTTAAAGAATAGGTATTACAGTTGAAATAACAGTTGGAGGAAAACGTTTTAGGCTTCTTGAAGTTATATACATAGTACTAGCAATAGAGGCAAAGCCATTCAAAAATTTGATCATTTGGAGTTATTGAATTCTAAATTAATAACATATATATATATATATATATATATATATTTAATTACTTTTTTTAGTTCAAATATAAATATTAGACAAAAGCTATTGGATTTCGTAATCAAAACTAGCACTTTACCCTGAGTAGCAAAAAATGAAATCAAAGAATCTAAGAAATTTTGCTAAGATTGTTTTAAACTTTAGTATATATCTCCAAAAATCTATTCAATATCTCACCATGATGATAGTTAACCAAATGTGTTCAAAATATTCACCAACAATGACGGAAAGTTCAAGGAAACTCTTACTAACAATGTACTAGGATTATTAAGTTTATATGAAACAACATATTTAAAATTCCACGGGAAAAAAATTCTTGAAAAAACTCTAACTTCACCATTATTCATCTCAAGTCCATGGGCCCTAAATTGAACAACCCACTCAAGGCCCAAGTTAGTGAAGCCTTGATCCAGCCCATTCACACAAATTATACATATGTATGTATCCTCTTTAATCAATCACATGAATATGATATATGTATTCTTCGATCATATGACATATTATATTCATAAGCAAGAGAAAACCTAGTGGAACGTTATTTTTGGGCAATAAGGGTGTATTTTGGACCTCAATACAAACGTGCAAGAAGAATGTTGACAAAATTAATCATTATATATCATTACCATTACTGATGATTTCTATTATGCTTATGCAATTTATGACGAACTTGTTTCTTACATCAATGCAATCGAGAGGTAAATTAATAATATAAACTTAATTATTAGTCTTTGTTATTAATTCTCCATGCAACGTTGTTGAGTAAGAAATATATATGTTATTTATGGAAATTTCGTTATTTATGCATCTTGAAGGAGTCTCTAAAGCTTATGGATTCAAAATTTTGGCTCTTAGAAGTTAATAATTTTTTTGTACAAATACAAAATGTGGATAAAAATTATTGAATTCAATTAAATTCATAATAAAAATAAGTGCTTTGTCCCTAAATAGAAAAAATTGAAATCAAATAAACATGATTCAATATGATGTCTATGTCTACGTGTTATGAACAAATTATGTTAGTTTATATTTTTTAATGAAAAAAATAATTAAATAATTTTATAAGAGATATTTTTCTTAATTAAGTTACTTTATTAATATTAAACTAAACTTTTGTCAAAACTTAATTATGAAGTTCAATTTTCTTATAAAGTAGTATCAAAGCAACTTTCTAAAAAGTTGAAACTTTTCTGATTATATTAAGAAGGAGAAAGGAAATTTTGGGCGTTACTTGTATTTGGAATTTTAATGACCAAATAAATCCTAAAACAAAAAACAAACTCACAAACTCACGAATCAATCCTAAGGACCGTGTTAGAATGATAAATATTATTTTATTTTTATTTTGAAAGTTTTAAATTCAAACTCTCTTAAATACGAAAATATGATTATTAAAGAGTGTTTTACCTTGACTGTGGATTTCAGAGGGAAACAAAATATTTCAAAAAAAAAAAAAAAAAAACTTGGATACACCTTTTCATGTTCCTTTTCCAACATAACTCCCACATCTCCATTCTTGTCTAGCAAACCAAAATACATAATTCAAGAACAAACTTGAAACCTCTTCCCCCTCGCCCCCACCCCACATCTCCATTCTTCCTTATTTATGTTCCCACCACCCTAATATCTCCACCCCACCCCCTCACCATCAATGGCTTTCCACCACCACCACTACTACCTCCTCCTCCTCCTCCTCCTTTTCTTCACTTCCCTTTCTTTCACCTTTTCAGATGATGCTGATGTTATGTCCAAGCTTCTTGCAGCTCTTTCTCCAACTCCTTCTGGTTGGTCAACTTCTAAGCCTTTCTGTTCTTGGACTAATGTCATTTGTGACAAGTCTTCAGCTACTGTAACTTCAATTAATCTTGATTCTCAATCTGTTTCTGGTTCTTTACCTTCTGAAATTACTCAACTTTCCAATCTTAAAACCATTTCTCTTCAAAAAAACAAACTTTCTGGCCCCTTACCTTCTTTTGCCAACATGTCAAAATTAGCTGAACTTTTCTTGGACAATAACCAATTCACTTCTGTTCCTCAAGATTTCCTTTTGGGGGTTCCCAATTTAGTAACTTTAAGCATTAGCGAGAATGGGAGACTCTCTCCTTGGCAAATCCCTATGTATTTGACTGAAAGTACAAATTTGGGATCTTTTTATGCTAGTAATGCTAGTATTGTTGGTGTTATTCCTGATTTCTTTGATGTTTTTCCTAATTTACAGAATTTAAGGTTGTCTTATAATAATCTTACTGGTTCTTTGCCTGCTTCTTTTGGGGGTTCTGAAATTATGAATCTTTGGTTGAATAATCAAGTTAAAGGGTTATCAGGTAGTATTGATGTGATTGGAAGTATGACACAATTGTCTCAAGTTTGGTTACATGCTAATTCTTTTACTGGTAGTATTCCTGATTTGTCAAAATGTGAGAATATATTTGATTTGCAGTTAAGGGATAATCAGTTTACTGGTATTGTTCCTGAGTCTGTGATGTCTCTTCCCAAATTGTTGAATATTACTTTACAGAACAATAGGTTGCAGGGTCCAATGCCTCGGTTTAAAGATGGGGTTGAGGTTAAACTTGGAACTACTAATAGTTTCTGTAAGGACACTCCGGGACCGTGTGATCGACAGGTCACTGCACTTCTTGATGTGGCTGGTGGTTTTGGATATCCATTGTCTTTGGCTGAGTCTTGGAAAGGGAATGATGCTTGCAATAGTTGGAGTTTTATAAGTTGTGATACAACAGGGAAGAATGTAGCTGTTGTTACCTTAGGTAAGAGGGGGTTTTCAGGTACTATTTCGCCTGCTTTTGCGAATTTGACTTCGTTGAGGAGCTTGTTTTTGAATGACAATAATCTTACTGGTACGATCCCGGAGAGGTTGACAACTTTGCCTAGTTTACAAGTTCTTGATGTGTCTAATAATAATTTGTCTGGACCTATACCATTGTTTCCACCTAGGGTGAAGTTTACTCATACTGGTAACTTGTTTCTTGGGACAAATATAACTACTGGTGGTGATGGTGGGGGAAGTGGTTCGGAAGGTTCTGGATCGAATTCCAGTGGTCAAGGTGGAAGTTCATCTGGTGGTTCGAAAGGGCCTTCAGTTGGAATGATTGTTGGTGTTGTTATAGCTGTTGTTCTTTTCGTTTTAGTAGTGTTGTTTGTGTCTTACAAATGTTACCTGAAGAGACGCCATAAGAGATTTGGAAGGGTTGAGACTCCGGAGAAAAGCAATGAAATGGTTAAGCCTAGTCTCCCTAGTGTCGTGGGTGGTTCGATTGGATATACTGGAGGCACCAGTGAGTTACAGAGTCAGAGCAGCGGTGATCATAGTGAGATACCAGTTTTTGAAAACGGAAATGTAGCCATTTCCATCCAGGTCCTTCGACAAGTGACGAACAACTTCAGTGAAGAAAATATCTTGGGGAGAGGAGGATTTGGAGTTGTTTATAAGGGCGAACTACACGATGGGACTAAAATTGCGGTGAAGAGGATGGAATCTGGGGCAATGGGTACCAAAGGAATGAACGAGTTCCAAGCAGAAATTGCGGTCCTTACCAAAGTCAGACATAGGCATTTGGTTGCTCTACTTGGTTCGTGTGTTAATGGCAATGAGAGACTTTTGGTGTATGAGTATATGCCGCAGGGAACTTTGAGTCAGCATTTGTTTGAATGGCAAGAATTAGGCTACAAACCTCTTACTTGGAAGCAAAGGGTAACGATAGCATTGGATGTGGCTAGAGGGGTTGAATACCTACATAGTTTGGCACAACAAAGTTTCATTCATAGAGATTTAAAACCGTCAAACATCCTTCTCGGAGATGACATGAGAGCCAAGGTTGCAGATTTTGGTTTGGTTAGGAATGCCCCTGATGGAAAATATTCTGTTGAGACACGTTTGGCTGGAACTTTTGGCTATCTTGCACCTGAATACGCGGGTAAGCATTTCTTCTCCTTGTATCATTATGTCTTTTTTAGCTGAGAACTGATTTGCATGCCCCTAGCTGAAAACTGTAGATTTTATTAAATTTCGAAATTTTTCGATCATCAGCATTCATAGGCATTGTTGTCTTCATTACATAAGAGAGACATTTGGGATAGTTAACGCTGAGGCAATCTCCACGTGTAAATGCTGCTTTGTCATTTTTATCGAACTCATGAACTAATGTGTTACTCATGTTCTGTTGTTTGTGTCTATATACTACTATTATATAAGATAAGTTCCCATTTCGTGTGGATCAACATCTGAATTATCCTATTACATCTCCTCTTTGTTGCAGCTACTGGACGAGTCACAACCAAAGTAGATGTTTACGCCTTTGGCGTTGTTTTGATGGAGATCATTACTGGTAGAAAAGCTTTAGATGAAACAATGCCAGATGAGAGGTCTCATTTGGTTACATGGTTCCGCAGAGTCCTTATCAACAAAGACAACCTCCGAAAGGCTATTGACTCAACACTTGATCCTGATGATGAAACATATGAGAGCATCTCCAAGGTTGCCGAGTTAGCTGGCCATTGCACTGCTCGGGAACCTTTTCAGCGGCCTGATATGGGACATGCTGTTAATGTCCTTGGTCCCCTTGTAGAGCAGTGGAAGCCTACAACAAGTGAAGATGATGATGGCTATGGCATTATTGACCTCGACATGAGCCTTCCCCAAGCCCTTCAAAGGTGGCAAGCTGATGAAGGATCTTCAAGAATGTTCGATGACTTCTCAATCAGTCACTCACAGTCGAGCATACCCTCAAAACCTTCCGGATTTGCAGATACTTTCAGTTCAACAGATTGCAGATGATATGCAAAAAATTTGACAACAGTTCAAGCCATGCCACGCCACGCCACGCACGGTTTTAATCCCTTGTGGATCAACATAGAGTATGCCAATATTCATTTGATTAATTGGTTTCTTCTTGTCAATGTCATTTACTTTTTATGTGATTACATATTTAAGTTAATATAGTCTTGATGTATTAGTGTGTGATAACAGTTATAAAGTCAGGTGAATGTCACATTTTTCTTTTGCCTTTTTGGAGACAACAGAAAATTGTAACAAATTCTTTCATATTACATTGTTAATGTAAATAAAATTTTGAGCTTCCCCTCCAAATATTGAAGTTGAATATTCCTCCTCCTTTATGCAGTACTTCTTCAAGACTTTATTTGTTTGACACTCTTAATATTGTCATGATCCTTTCAAAAATATATTATTTTTAAAAAATTCGACATGCACCTGTCCACATTTGAAAAGTTACGGTGCTTTGGGAATGCATATGTACTCTATTGCCAGGCTGTAAGAGCAACTGTGGACTTTGTAAATAAATGATTTTTCAGAACCACAAAGATTTGTCATTTTGAAACAAATTTTTGCTGGATCTATGCTGTCAGTAGCCTATCTTTTAGCTGTTTTTCTTGATTGTTTTTTTTATTCTGTTTTTTTGAAGAAAAAATATTATAATTGAAGAAGTTTTATAAGTGTGAAGTCATATTTCACATGGGAATGAGAAAGAATATATGTAAGTAAACTATTTTATTTATTTGCTATAATAATTTATGTCAAGTTGTGGTGCACATGTAGTGGGGACCTTATTCCAAATCATAATAGGTTGGTTTTGATAGAAATTGATATGTATTAAGTTTTAAACCAACCAAAGTATCAAAAAATTATATTTCTTGAAATGACATGGTATTAATTTGTAGTTTTTTTTGTAATGACAATTAATTTTAAAGATTAATAAGACACAATAGGTTCATCTAACTGAACTATTATCTTCTTGTTGCCCCATCCCCTCTTTGTCAACTAGTTTGGCTATTGATGTAATCAGGAGCGGAATTAGCTTGGAGCTAGGGGTTCAGTCGAATTTCTTTTGGAGGAAATTACATGCTCGAGAGGATATTTGATTTAAAAAATATATTTGGACGGACATCTACAGAGTTTGTTCTTGTTTAATGTCTACTCAATCTAAACGTTAAAAAAGATTGAAAGTGACTCCTTTCAGGTGAGTCACTTCGTCTCTTTCAGATACATACAGATGAATGTTGAATTTCAATTAGTTTTGGATTTTGAAATGAGTAACAAACACCAATAAAAATACTTTAATCATGGATCTCAAAATAACCACCGCACATCAAATATTTTTTAAGAGATAGTCACATAGCTTTTAAAGAAAAGAAAAAAAATAATACACATCACAGTGTGTTGATACGATGAAAGTATTTTTTTCATATAAAATGCTTTTTTGAAATTAATACTAGAGTGTTTGAGATGAGTAAAAAAATATTTTTAAATAAACGTAAAATTAAATTTAATAATAAATTCAAAGAGTGTTTTAATGAAAATTATGAGTAGTACAAATTAACAAAAAAAATCTAAATGATAATCAAAGCAAATAATATAAAATAATAAATCAAGATATAGTTCTAATGAAAAATGACTTCCGTGATTCATAAGTAACAAATAATTCATTTAAGGAAATGATTTTCTCAATTTTTGGTAACCAAACACCAAAAGAAAATGTCATATTTTTTTCCAAAAAATGACTTCATTTGTACCAGATGGCACCACATAATTTATCTATTTATTTATTTTTGCATAAAATGTCATATTAATCATGACATGACACGTGGAGGATTAGCATGCAGAACATGTACAAAGGTCAAAATAGATGATTAATCTTGAATTTGTTGGCAACCACTAATCCTTATACTAATGCACATGTCAATATCTTTGTCTCTGCTAATTAATAATGGCCATAAATTATAATTATAATGGTTATAATAGCAAGACAAGTGCCATGATTCAAGGGTTAAGGGAAAGTCAATCATGGATGTGTGCTTTTTTTATTTATTTATAATTATCGTTCGATTAATTCGGATAATAACATTCATTGGAAAAAAATATATCAAGATGTTTGTCTTATTCAAATTTGAACGCAAAATCTTTAGTTAAGAGCAAAGATATCTCGTTCGTCTAATCATAATGTGTTAAGAATGAAGTTGATTCAAATATATTTAAATCGTACCATCATATATTGTTGTATTTTCATAATGGGTGATTAAACTATATATTTAAGAATTTCCTGGACGGCAAAAACGACACGTAAATATATTGGGGATAAACTATAAAAAGAATTATTTTTTATTTGGCATGTTAGATGAATCATGTATGTTAGTTCTGTTTCTTGTATGATTAAAAATGAGAAGCCTTATTAATTAAAATTAATTATTTATCTTTTTTTTATCAATACAACGTAACCAAATATTAGGAAATATTCTTACAATTTTTTTAATCAATACAAGGTAATTTCTAATAACCCAAACTTGAGATGTTTCAAATATTATGAAGTTAGCCTTTGACAAACTAAACTTTAGACGCATACATGTGAAGTTTATAAATTCGTGTGTTTGAAAAGTGGCTAAACTTGTAAGAATTTAAGAAATTCGGTTCTATCTTAAATGATGTCCTAAAATTGGCTATATGTGCAATCCCCCACACCCCAACTTGGTAGAAAAGGGAAGTTATTTAGTCCAGAGCCCATATTGTTTTGGATTTACTGGGCCAAAGCCCAATAGACTCTTTAAGCCTTTTAGTAAGTATAAATAATGATTTTTTTTCATCCCAAATATATCTACTACACCTTTTGCATCGGAGAGGACATAGGCTTTCCTCCATCCATATTGTATCGTTTTTTCTATAGATTTTACTATCGTAAATGCTTTAAGCAATCTTTCTTTTATTCAACTTGTAACCCTACACCAATAAATAAACAAATTTCATCTTTGGGTATTCTTAGTTGATTTTCATAATTCTCTTGGAAATTATCATTTGAGGAACTTGCAAGTATTATCAAGATATTTACTATATTTAAATAAAGCTTTTGTTACTATATCTGAAGGGTCGGTTAATTCGCTATTAAAACTACAAGTGTTTCTAAACTTCTATATATGCAAAACAATATTTTTCTCATGTTTGAAGCACTTTTCTAACTCGGAGTTGGAAGATAGAGTTAGAGTTTTAAAAAATTGAAATCCGTCTCCAAGTTGAATTTGAAATTTTTATAATTAAAAAATTATATATATGCATCCCCCTATTTTTCTATTAAATAATTCTAAACGAAATACAAATATTTACCCTATCTATTTGCAGTAGGAATATATAAGGCCAAATACAAAATTGGCACGCATTTCTATTTAGATATATTGGATACTTATAATGTTTGGCCAAAGCTTATGAAAAATTTAAGTATTTTTAAAAAAAAGTTCTTTTAAAAAAATTGAAATGCTTACATAAGTTTTTAGATAAGAATATGTATTTTAAAATAGTATATTACCTTATAGCTTTGATTAAATATAAACTATTACTATAATATTGATATTTGATAGTAATTTAAATCATATATACTGTAATCTTTGCATAAATAATTTGTATATAACTTATGCATGAATATAATAGCAAAATAACAAAATTTGTTGTGCCAAGCTATGTAGTAGAAACTACAGTAATTAACAATTTTAATATTTAAAAGATATATAAAAATATTATATTACATCTATCTCATTTTACGTGATATTCTTTTTTTAGTCTGTATAAAAAAGAATGTCACCTTATTATAATTTAATTTTAAAATTCTTTTACACTTTATGAAATGATTTACAATCATAAAAATATTTATAAATCGTTTTATATCACAATTTGTTTTTAAAAAATTTCTTAAATATCATATCATATCAGCAACGACATAAAATGAAACAGAAAAAATAATAATTAAACTTAGTTGACTGCCCAAATTTCATTTATGCCAACATAAATTGGACTGGTAGGAACATTATTTTTTTAACCAAATAAGTGGCTATAGGTTGGTTGTAGTTGTCACTTGTCAGCCCACACACTAATAAAGTGGTACTAGTATTCAACCCAACACACACTCTTTGTCACCACTCATAAAGTTGGTTTTTTCCGAGTTTCATATTTAAATTATTGGATGTTAATTTTATTATTTGAATTATTATTTATTATTGTAATTTATAGAAATTATATAAGTTTAAAAGCTAATTATTTTGATTCATATTAATTTGTAATATTTATGAATTTTATAAAATTTTGGACTTCGAATATAAGTATTGACGCACATATCTGAGATATATTACTGTATCTAAATGTATTTAGCATGTATTGGTATATTAGATACATCTATCTAATGTGATTCGCACGTGGAGATTTTTCAAATATGTTTTTGACCAAAATGTCTCAATCCTTCAACTTTTAACTTTTATGGAGCCTTTTTGTCGACACTTGTAAATTAAATACTTTAAATGTCCTTCAGCTGTTAATTCCGGCCATTTGATTCTTTTTCTCCGTATATTTCAATGCTGCTTTTTTTCTTACCCAATTTCTACTTCTTGACTCTTTCTTCTCACCATTAATACTCTAAAAGATTTATCTTTTTCAAGAAAATTTTAGATTAGCAGTGATGATTACTACTACAATGAGTTTAAAATCCAATCTTTTTGCTACCCCATGTGGAGGAAGACATGGGGTTAGCCAGTTTTGGTCTCAGCAGCAATTGGTAACAATTCTTGTTTCGAAAAGTCGAAAACTTGGTCGAGTTCACTGTCAGTCTAAGGTGATTCTTGAATACCTTTTGCTTCTTTTGGTTTAATGCTTTTGCTGTGTTTTGTTGGAGTAAAATTTTTTAGTTTTTAATTGTGAATTATACTCAATTAGTGCCCATGTTATGTGACTGTTTTTGATTTGACACGTAGTTTAAGAAAGATTGTACTCCCTCCGTTTCACAAAGAATGGTTTAGTTTGACTTGACACGGATTTTAAGAAAATAAAGAAACTTTTGAATCATGTGGTCCTAAATTAAAGTTATGTCAAATGTACAAAATTGCCCTTTAATCTTGTGGCCTTAAACATGCCACGTGGAAAGCTGAAATTAAAATGTTACCAAAAAAGGAAAGAGGTCATTCTTTTTTAAACAGACTAAAAAGGAAAGGAGGTCATTCTTTTTGAAACGGAGGGAGTATCTTTTTTTGAAACTTGTGGTCCAAAACATGTTATAGATATTTGTCTGACGACAAATTATGTTATTAAGGGTAAAATTTGAAGTTTAAAGTTAATTACTCCCTCCGTCCCAATGAGTTGGCACGCAGTTTAAGAAATGAAGAGAGTCTAAGGTGATTCTTGAATACCCTTTGCTTCTTTTGGTGTAATACTGCTCTTGCTGTGTTTTGTTGGAGTAAAATATTTTAGTTGTATTGTAAATTAGACTCCATCTGTGCCCATGTTATGTGATGATTTTTTATCAGGCACTTAGTTTAAGAAAGATTGGATCTTTTTTTAAACTTGTGGTCTAATACACGTCATAGACATTTGTCTGACGGCAAATTATGTTATTAAGGGTAAAATTTGAAGTTTAAAGTTAATTACTCCCTCCATCCCAATGAGTTGGCACGCAGTTTAAGAAATGAGATGTGTGCAGTCCCTGATATATGTACTATATATTGGAATTGAAAAACTTACTAAGTATAGGAATTGACACTCTTTTTGAAACAAACCGAAAAGGAAAGTAAGACACTTAAATTGGTATGGAGGAAATAGTTTCTTAGTATAGAAAGGTGTCATTATTTTTGGGACGTTAAAAGGGAAGCGTCTCACATCAGAGGGAGCAGTTATCACTGTTGTATATTAATGGTGCAGTGTTGTTCCTATTTGTTATAACTGAGTCCAGCTTTGAAAGTATAATTGCTGTAATTGACTTAAGCTTAGGAAGTATAAGCAGCATTAAGTGCATTTGGAGTGGAGATTTCTTGAATGGATCTTTCAGTGACCTCTTTCGTGTTTTAATGAAATTTTGTTAATGCCAACTAAGTTTAGTTAGCCTCCAAGTTACAGTTTTGTGTCTGATGCATTTCATGTATCGTTCTTGCAATAATATTTTGATATAAGTACAGTAATTTCATTGATAGTTAGAGTAGCACCTAGCAGGTCTGATTATATCTGTCGAAGTGCTGGACTGATTCCTTTTCTAGATATAAGGAGTCAATTATGTCCAGGATATCATCTCTTTTGTTTACACTATTGATTGTACAAACGATGATTTTGAAGATATTTGAACTTTACAAGAGGTATATATTCTTTTCCATCAAGCATCTATGGTTTCTATCTATTCACAGTTTCACACATACATATTTGTAGCTTTGCTCCATTTGCGCCTTTTTTCATTACAACTCATGCTTTATTTGCGCTTTCCCCTTAAAGCCCCGAAGGACCTTAGAATTATTTTTGCGCTTTCTCTTTTGATAACACTGCTTCTATTATGTATTTATTTATGGGATTCATTGAATCATTGTTCCAGGCTGCAGAAGTGGAAATCAGGAGGTGCTCGCCTTTTCTGGAAAGTGAATTGTTGTCCGGTAATGGTGGGTTGCCCTCGACAGAGTGGAGAACCGTTCCCGACATTTGGCGAACTTCAGCAGAGAAATTTGGTGATCTTGTAGCAGTCGTGGACCCATATCATGATCCTCCTACAACCATGACCTATAAACAGGTCAACCATGACTTCTATTTTTAAGAGCCTCTTCTCTAGAATGGTAGTTGCTTTCACAAGTTTGTTTAGTGGATCACTGTTGGTGACTTCATGAGACTATCCATCTTGTTATTGATATGCATGAGCTTCCCTTTTTTTCATTTGTGCGTACCTGCTAGGAACAAATTTTATCAACTTGAGTCCGTAGTTAGGATCTTCTTTTCTAGTATTTATCAGTCATTGCTGGTGTAGAGTTATAGTCTTTTGCTTGATCATTTGATTGCTCTTACGTGTGACAAACCAAATGGTGTATGGCCTTGCCTTTGACGTTAGGGATTTGCTTCATCATTAGTTCGTCAGTCTTCCTGTTTTGGGTGTAATTGGATGCCTGGCTTTTATATTTACTACTTTATCAATGTTTTTGCAAGAGGCAACTAGATAATTGGGAAAATAAGTATGTTTAACTATGTTATCAGCTCTCCTATTCTCTCAATAGTATTTTCTCTAAATGCATTGCCAAAAATTGCAGCTTGATCAGGAAATTGTGGATTTCTCCGAAGGCTTGAGAGTTATTGGGCTAAAGCCACAAGAAAAGATTGCACTCTTTGCTGATAACTCATGTCGATGGCTTGTTGCAGATCAAGGTAAATCAATTGATCCTATCCATAAATCCTAGAAATGGTGAATCTTTCGTTTTACTTTTTATGCATTACCTTTTTCTCTTCCGTTTCCTGCTCCCGTCGTCGGAATTACAAAATTTTGGAAATTAAAGGCATGAGAAACAACAAGTAGCAATAGAAAACTAAGAATGAGAAATACAGAAATAGTAAAGTAATTAAAATACCGAGAATAATACTAGTACTACCAGCAGGAGAGACAAGAACCGAAACTGTTTACTACTAGTCTTCTACCTGAATCCTTGATTATGTTCAATTTATTTGGAAGCTCTGTCGTAAAGTGTCATATTCTTTTAGGTATGATGGCAAGTGGGGCTATCAATGTTGTAAGGGGTTCAAGGTCATCAGATCAAGAGCTATTGCAATTATACAGCCACTCTGAAAGGTTAGTGCATGTGTTCGTTGGTTGTTCTAATTAACCTGTCAGTGAGCATGTTACTTGTTCTACCTGTCTTTCTTCTCATTTCTTTTTCCTGATTAGTTGTTTTCCCTGCCTCTCATTTTTAAACATGTTGATACTGTTATTGACTGCAATACTAAATGAAAGATTTCTTGACAGATTGGTATATGGGTATTATATCCTCGTTTTGACAGCATGATAGGTCTTATGTCTTTGCCTCAACATGTATAAGTAACTTTTTGTATCTAGAATAACAACTCTACCATCAGAAGCACACTATCTCCCTAAAAGTTCATTGTATCATAGAAATAAAATCGTTTGGACATTTATCTGCTGTTCATATCCGAGTTTCACTATATTTGCTTATTTTTTTAAGAAAATCTTGTTCGGTGTAGTGACATGTAGTTGATACCGGTTACATTTTTGAAGCTGATGAACTCAACAAATAAAATGGACATCTTGATGGCCTTCAAAATGCCTGCATAATCAATTATGTTGGCTAGATTTGTTCTATCTGATTAGAGGATAACCTAGTTTATGTGGTTGACTTCTATTCATAAACTTTTGCAAGCAATTTGTGCACACAGTATAGGATCATGTGTTTCTCGTTGTTTAGTTTGCACCAGCAGCTGTGATCAATTTGACGAAGTAGCTATCTCTGCTGTGTGTGCCAGCAACAAGTTTAAAGAACTTCTATTTGTCACTGTATTTTGCTTTCTCTTTTTATTCTTTAATTTCAGGTTCGTTTTTCTCATCTTTCATTTTACATTGTTTTTAATAATAAAATGTTTTTCTCCAAAGATAAAAAGAAGGTATTGTCGGATGTACTCCACAATATCCATCTTAAACCCAAAAACAAAAACAATTTTCTTCTGCATGCATTTTGACTGTGATAAGATTATTATCATTATCATTTTAATCATTGCCTTGCCAGTGTCGCTCTTGCTATTGACAATCCTGAGATGTACAACCGGATTGCAGACACCTTTGGCTCCCATGCAGCTGTACGATTTGTTATTTTACTTTGGGGAGAGAAGTCTAGCCTTGTAACAGAAGCCAGGCAGGGATATCCTGTATATACTTATAAGGAGATTATAGAATTGGGTCACAAGAGTCGTGTGGATCTACTTGATTCCGAAGATGCCAGTAAGACATTTACTGTAAGAGACATAATTTAAATTACATTAAATTTTTAAAAAAATATTTCTTGCTTAAAACTAATTATTGTTTTCCTAAGATGATATATTGGTGTTTTTTTTCTTCACACAATTAAATTTCCTTGATTTTTTATCCTGCATTAAAATGAATCTAGTACTTTTGCTCGTTCTTGTCGTTCTGCTTTTCTTTATCATCTTATTAGAACAGAATTGTGCTAAAAAGTTTTCTACTTCAAGTTGCAAGTTCATCTTCCTGACTCTTTCCCAGTATATGTTATGTCTGTGAGCTCTCTGAGATACTAACAATAAAAGATAACTCCTGCCTGGGGTAAAGTGTAAACACAATAATTATTACTTAGTAGATTCAATTTTGAGACTTCAGCATGGAAATCAATATCCTGAACCTCATGCTAATTCTATCATCATAATTTGGCTTTTATGCTTCTTTTTTGGTTTATGCAAAGGTCATCCTGAACTTTACTTCTAAAGTCTTGATTCTGTGCCCAGTGAAATAAAACAACAAATGGAAATTTATAGGCTAGTGTACCTTATCCCAATTTTTAATAGGGACTAGCTTTTGGTCGAGTGATCTATCCCGATGTGATTGTTCTACTTCCCTTTTAGCTTGTCATATTTTTATTTTTTTTATTCTTTCTATTTCTGTTACAACTACCATAACATTTGAGCACGCTATCTAGTTTGCATTCCTATATGTTTTGAGCAGTTATGTGTTTATAAGTCATATGCTCAACGTGATATTCAGTTTGGTGACCTTTTTATTTTGTCTTCGATTCTGAAGTTGCACTTTTCAATAATTTAGTTCCAAATTCCTATTGGGAGAATATCAGTAGCTAACAAATTTCTTTTAGGAAAACAATATTCATATGAAGCAATCAACTCTGATGATGTGGCTACACTTGTTTATACTAGTGGAACCACCGGTAATCCAAAAGGTGTCATGCTTACGCATAAAAATTTGCTTCACCAGGTTTGCACTTGTACATTTACTCTAGTGCTTAGAATTCTTTAGTTGATTTCACTTTTGCAGGCTCATCCGTGTCTTATTACCTTTATCCTGTTGTTCTAGTCTTGGTTATATGAAAAGAAGCTAAATATTAACTTGAGGTACAAATTTGGGAAAAAGGACTGATGGACTGATCTTTCTTTAAACTTGCGCACTACTCATCTTAAAATTAGTTCTTTAATAGATTCTGTACTCTTGTGATTTTTTCTGCAGAAATACGAATAAAATATCCTTGGGGAAAGACGTCAATGAGAAAAAGTTAGGTTGAGAAGTGAGGTTTAGTATTGTGAAAGAGAGAAAGAAATGAGAAAAAAAAACTCTTGCTGAATTGTAGGTTAACTACTAAGCTGGCTCCTTATAGAGTTTTTTTAAAGAAAGAACCCTAATTTTTTGAATTCTTAGCTATGACATTATCATCGAGGATATTCACCTGATATTTAACAATTTTCTTAACTTTCAGAAGTTCTCAAACTCAAGTTGGTGAAACGTCATGAGTTTACTTATTTCAGATACAAGAAACGCTAAACTAATACTTGAGTAGTGAGCTTATTGTCTTAATGTTGCTAGAACAATGAAAAGTCACCAAAAGAAAAATATGAAATTCTTTTCTCTGTCAAGTTGATGGTAATTATGTAGCGAAAGGAGGTGCTTCTTGTGGCATATAAATGGATCCTTACTTCGTAATCGTGAAGAGGTAACATTGCACAAATCTTTAGGACATCATTAGCGTTGCTTGAATTGACATCTTAGAGTAATCAAAAAATTTGTCACGAGAATGATCGAAAAAGAGTCGTGGTTCTACCAGAGGGTTCACTGTAAAGAGGCGTGGTACCAGCAGAGTGTCACATAATAGAGTTACAACGTCACTAACATGTCACCAGAAAGAATTGTTGTACAGTCGGAACTAACCATCGCAAAAGCAGCGTGACTACTAAAACCAAAAAAACAGTAATATTATCATTCTACATAGAAAATAATGTTTCTGCTGTTGCTGTTTATTTTCTTTTGGCCGGTTTTCCATCTTTTAGTATCATTGTAACTTCCAAAGGTATCTGTGATGTCAATAAGTATGTTGTACTGCTAGTTATTGAGTAAGTAAAGTTGTTGACCCCCGTTTGTTCTCTTTGTTAGATTATGAATTTGTGGGAGATTGTGCCTGCTGTACCTGGGGACAGATTTTTAAGCATGCTTCCGCCTTGGCATGCATATGAACGTGCTTCCGAGTATTTCATATTCACATGTGGAACGGAGCAAGTGTACACAACCGTAAAGAATTTGAAGGTGTGTGCATTTTGTATTGGTTTCTTAATTAGTCAATTTGTGCCCCTTTTTTGCCCTCATGTTTTGAAAGAGTCTAAAACATTGATCTGATCTCTGCCCCAGTATTTCTCCCCCTTAAAATATATTTATACTTCGATTATTAATCTTTATTACCACTACCTCAGCAGCCTTCTTACTGTTGTAGGAAGATTTGCGGCGTTATCAGCCACATTACCTGATAAGTGTTCCTCTAGTGTATGAGACGTTATATAGGTATAATCCGTAGCTTCTCATACATTTGATTTTATTGTTGCTTAAATTGTTAGAAAAATTTGTGCTTAATAACATTTCTTGAGATATCCTTTTTTTTGTTATTCTATATTATTAGATAATAATCGATTATGAACTTTACAGTGGAATTCTAAAGCAGATCAATTCAAACTCTGCTGCTCGTAAACTCATTGCCCAATTATTTTTAAGGATCAGTATGGCTTACATGGAGGCGAAAAGGATTTACGAGGTTAATCCCTGATATTATTGTACTAAGTTTTCAGCTTATATGCACCATTATTATAGTGAATAAGCACAGTTTTGTTCAGGAATACTCAACTTTATAATAGTTGTATTAGTATCTGTTTTCAGAACACTGCTTCTAAATTCTTATCATCTTTTCACAAAATGAGTTCTTAGATGTATGTGGGCATGGACTCTTAAATTTTTCATTTTGAAGTAATAGTTACTCTTCAGATTGTATAATTATTAATTACGGTGCAGTATTTGGAACCAAAATATAGAACTTGAATGCTGAAGCATATTGAGTGTATGAGCAGTGTCGTAGGGTGATTAGCAATTATAAACAGATTTGTGATCATGACTGTCTGAATTTATGTCAATCCCTCAACCTCTGAACAATTACCCCGGGCTGTACCACTTAGTTAAGGAAGATCACATATAATACCTGTTCCTCTCCAACTGCATTTCTGCTTCACAAGTATAGTGGGACTTTTAAACTGTTACTTGTTAAAATGGATGCCGAAGATTGAACTCCTGAACTTTAGATGCTATAATCTGCACATGTAATGGGTGTAGAAAATGGATTGATAGCTTGCACTGTTTCTTTTCTTGCATATTTCATTTTTCTATCATATTTTATTTTTGTTGCTGGTGTTGTTGTTATTATTTTTATTAGGGATTCTGTTGCACTAGCTGCGCGTTTGTTTATGTTTGCAGTTAACTATGATCTCTTACTATGAAAGTATGTCATTCAATTTGTTTCGAGGAATGATTTTTGATGTACTTGTGGTTATAATTATAATTACAGCTTCTATCGCCCAAGTGAGCACATTGATTTAATCATGATTTACTCTTTTCCATCATGGTCTGTGATGCAGGGGAAATGTTTAACGAAGGACACGAAGCAACCTTCATATATTGTATCATTGCTTGACTGGTTGTGGGCTCGAACTATTGCTGCTATACTGTTGCCATTACATATGCTGGCCAAGAAAATTGTTTACAGTAAAATACACTCAAGCATTGGTATTTCAAAGGTTTGATATGCAACTGTTAGTGACTTGTGATGTTCCTTACCTGTGCATCTTTGAAGTTTAGGACTTCTTGAACTAGCAAAACAAACGCCTGTGTTGTAGGCCTTATAATGGTGTGTGACACTCGTCAATTGACTGATTTAGGCAACTCTTTTGAGGTTGGATGTGTCATTATCAAACTTGTGACATTTTGGTACACTACGTATCCCCGAAATAAGAAATTTCTGATGCAGTAAGGGTGTAATTCAAGAAAATTAAAGAGTTTGACACTAACTCAGAACATCAGAAGAAAAACAAAGTAAGTTTTTAAATAAAAGAAAGTAAAATAAGAAATTTGAAGAGAGAGGTGAATGTTTTTCTCACGCCAATGTGAGCGGAAATATTTTGAAAAGGTTGCGGTAGTAGCTTACATGTACTCATGCTGTTGTTTGCCCAAATGCATACTTGTAAGCTTAAATCTTTTCACACATTGTTAATAACGGCATTCTATTCTTTTCCATAAACACCATGCTACTGTTTTGTTATACTTATATTCTGCAAGGCAAACGTGACTTAGGTCCGCTGGATTGTGAAGACACTAATTGATTACCTTCCTTTACATTCTACAGGCTGGCATAAGCGGGGGCGGTAGTCTTTCTTCCCATGTAGACAAATTCTTTGAGGTTAGTAGTTCCTATAGTCATAACTATTGTAAGTAGGCAATTGGATTGGTGATCTTTCCTTACATACATTTTGGTAATTCGTAGGCAATTGACATAAAGATTCAGAATGGATATGGCTTGACAGAGTCAGCTCCTGTGATTGCTGCACGGAGTCTTACGTGTAACGTGAGTATTGTATCTTATAGATATGGAACCAAAATAATTCTACTTCTTCGACAATGATGTTTCTTATAGGGATGCCTTATATGACATTGGTGCAGAGCAGCACCATTGAGTTGTATCCATTGAAGATGTCATAATACCACAACCATCATGTGAAATTGTTTCATAATGGCACATTTGTTGCTTCTCACTACACAAAAATGCAATTTGTATTTTACATATTCGTAGGCTAGTTTCTATCATTACTTTGCTTTAACTGTGCATACTTCAGAATGTGGTATCATGTAACATAGTCCTTGTTGATCTCTGAAGGTGCTTGGCTCAATTGGGCGTCCCATTCGGCATGTAGAGGTAAAAGTCGTAAATTCTGAAACAGATGAAGTCCTTCCTCCCGGCTCAAAAGGCACAGTCAAAGCTAGAGGGCCACTAATAATGAAAGGCTACTATAAGGTTAGTGCATCATTTTTTTCTTAATGAGTCCTATAGTTCCTCTTAGTTAGACCTGTTATTCCAATGCAATGCAATTGCTTGATCAGAAATTATATATTCTTTTTGTCTTCCCTTGGACACCGAGGGTCTATCAGAAACAGCCTCTCTACCCCACAAAGGTAGGGGTAAGGTTTGTGTACATCCTACCTCCCCAAACCCCACTTGTGGGATTACATTGGGTATGTTGTTGTTGTCTTCCCTTGGACATCTATGACGAGGCATCATTAGTTTTCTTTACATTTTATTTTATGGTGACACTGCTCATTTTATTTGAATTATTTCTCGGAACTTTATATGATTTATGACATTACCTAGGCGGTTTTAACTTTTTGAGGAGGCAGCACCTCCTCTCCGACATAACATTTACGCATGATGTTAGATACATACAGTATAATGTAACATGGATATTTTAATAAATGTTTGGTAAGTGCATGAATCAGTTGAAACAGGGGGAGTATTAATTTCCTTCGGCAATATACTTGGAAAAGAGCTTCTTTGTTACGTGTTGGTCATAATAAAAGACATCAAAAGCATGTTTTGCCTTCATTGGCAGTCATTTTGAGCTGTATGTGTTACTCCGGAACATAATTCTACTTGCAGTGTTAATTAACCATCAATATCTCGTAAATTTTCTTTAGAATCCGGTGGCAACAAAACAAGCTATTGATGAGAACGGATGGCTGAACACTGGTGATCTTGGGTGGATTGTGCCTGATCACTCTATAGGGAGAAGTCGTAATTGTGGGGGTGTAATAGTCCTTGAAGGCCGTGCAAAGGATACCATAGTCCTGTCAACTGGTGAGCCATAATTCTTTCTAGTGTGTCTGCGGTCTGCCCTTGGGGCTTGGACTACTCTAGTTATGTTAAGTTTGTCTATGTTCTGGTGTTTTGGAATTAGAGCCTTTATTGTGTGGATTGTTATCGAAGATGACGTTCTATTGGTAAACTGCAAAGAGACGGGTTTCATCTTACGAGTAATTTTGCAATCCACAGCTTTGAACTTTATTATATGTATTTACCTTGTGTGAAAAAACTAGGTGAGAATGTTGAACCATCAGAAATTGAAGAAGCTGCTATGGGAAGTAGTCTGATCCAGCAGATTGTTGTCATTGGCCAGGTGAGTTGTTATTATTGAGCGCGTAATTAAGATGTTCTCTCACGTTTCATAAGTTTGACATCAATAACATGTAGGATCAACGGCGTCTTGGAGCTATAATTGCACCAAACAAGGAAGAGGTTCTGTTAGCAGCTAAAAGATCAGCTATTGTGGATTCTGAAACCACTGAAGTTAGCAAAGAAAAAACTGTTGGCCTATTACACGATGAGTTACGAAAATGGTAAGGACTTACTTACACCTTCTACATTGACCAATTCACTCATATATCAGGAAATTTCTTTACCTCGCAAATGGAAATTTCCTGATATTTTGTTTTCAATTCCGTTAGAATAAAAATCATCTCCCCTCTTATTTAACAAATTCAGGACTTCCGGGTGCTCGTTTCAAGTTGGACCTATCCTTGTTGTTGATCAACCTTTCACGGTACCATTTACCTCTTTGGCGATTTGATTTCAGTTTAATGTCGGACGATTTCTATATCTTAGACATTTTTATTTACTGCAGATTGATAGTGGCTTGCTAACACCAACTATGAAAATCAAGAGAGACAGAGTTGCAGCTCTTTACAAAGAGCAAATTGACAACTTGTACAAATGATTCCTCATTTTTTTAGCTATGAAATATGCAAGATCTGAATAGCTATCGGCAAATTGGTTTTTCAGATTATATTTCCATCAAGAAACCTGAGATTGCAATGATAATATAGTGATTGAAATTGATTAGATCTGATAGAACTTGACATATATTTACGAGGACATAAAGTTGTAAATGAAGGCACATTATACAATAAGCATGTAGCATTTTGTTTCCTGAGAAAAATCATATTCAATCTTGAAGACTCTATCTAGAACTCATCAGTTTCAAATTCTGGCTACGCCTCTGTGTCCAAGGATCGATGTCAATAGAGTGTAGCTTGAAAATTCCAAGGGCGATAGACACCTGACAGCTGAAGATACAATCACCAGAAGACTTAATCTGCAATTTATTAGATATAAAATATTAAGTTGATGAATTAAATACAAATTAGCTTATTCTGAGATATTAAAAGTAAATAATTATAGTAGCTAAGCAAACTGACCTATTGACACATTGAGATATTCATATTCTGAGCTTTGCAAGATGTTTCGAGAGCCTAACGTTGGAAGTGCTATCTGTAAGTAATAGCTTTTTCAATTTAGGTATACTGACATCATCCCTGCACGTTACTTCAGACAACCCATTTGGTGCCACAATATGCAAAACTTCAAGTTGAGGAAAGCTATCTATCACCAGAGAGATCCATCTTTTCTTCCATATGGTCGCACCAAACCATTTTAAGTATCCTTAATTTGGGCAATTTCTTAAGCACTGCCACTAGATGACATAAAGATGATAAGAGTAAGCTTGACAAGATTTGGAGGGAATGATTCACAGTTCAAGCGCATTGTTCTGCCAAATTCCAAATGCAACTTAACAATATTTGGACAGGACGACAAGTTTATTTGATCTCTCGATTCACCAAAAAATGCCAGCTTCAGAACCTCCAGTGCCGTTGGCACAGGGCTCAATGTTGATAATTTCTTAATGGTAGAATTGGATACTGAACTTATACCCAGTTTTCTTAAATTTTACCAATCCATGCAACAATCTCGGTTCAAAAAATTTATCATCCATCCACACCAAAGTTTGTAGATTATTAGGAGGCATGTTTGGGAAAAATGGGCTTATAGAACAGCAACCGTTACATGCTTGTCTAGAACCATTACAAAGAAGATGTCTCAATTGTTTAGACTCCCAAAAACAGTCAGGAAGTCTAATGTAGCTATAACGAATATCTAGGGTCTCTAGACATTTGAGCTTGACAATACTATTTGGCAGTTTTCCATTAATATTCCCCTCCAATCGCAGATAGCGTAAGCAACTCATGTTCCCAAATTTGTGTGTGATACTGACACTCCAAATACCATTATGAGACATGACTACAACCAACACTTGCAATAATTTGAAGTTAAGATGAGCCATATGAGAAAATATGCAAGAATTTTTTATGAAACAGAAAAGTGCACGAAGCTTCCTAGGCTTAGGATTTAAACGGAAGAACTCATTCATGACATTAATATTAGAGTAGAATGTAATCCTTCGCACCCTAGCAACATCAAATGCATTGTGCTCAGTGTGAAAGAAATTACTTTCCTTAGCCAAGTCCACACACAAACTATGTAACAAGTCATGTATGCGACAACTTGAAATTCTTCCATCATATGTCCTTTTGGCAACTTGAATCAAGTTTCTAGAAACCAAATCATTTAGGACATCCTCTGCCAAATATTCAGTCTCTCCCCCATTACCATTATTTACAACTATCAACTTCTCAGCAATCCACATATTTATCAAATCAAAAGCACTAATTTCATAGTCCTCAGGGTAAATGCCAAAATACAAGAAACATGGCCTTAACGCAATGGGCAAATCATTATAACTCAGAGCCAATACCTTAGCACATCCATCTTGAATTTTATGGCCCATACTCTCAAGTAACCTATTCCATGCATGTTCTGTTCTTTCTCTTGCTCTTAACATGCCTGCAGTCACCACAATGGCTAGTGGTATACCTCCAAATCTCTTAACTATACTTCTACCAATATTTACCAAGTCAGGTGAAGCATTGGCCCAATTATTATTATTATTATCAAAATTAAAGATTTTCTTGCTAAAGAGTTGAAAGCTGTACTCTGAATCTAAAGGTTGCAACACGTGGAGTGAAAACTCTTCTCCTATGTATCTGCCTACGTTACTATTTCGAGATGTGATAATTATCCTACTGCCAATTTTTGAATCATATTCAGGAAGAACAAGTTTCAGATAATTCCAAATTTCAACATCCCAAATATCATCTAGGAGGATAACATACCTTTTTCTTTTCAATAATGATCTTAGGTTGCCCTCCAAGTTATCTCTCCTTTCCTGTTCCGTCACTCCAACTTGTTTTGCTATGTCATGTAAGATTTCTCCCGCCCTTGGCTGTTGTGAAACATAGACCAGTCCCGAACACTCAAATTGATCACGGATGTGCCTATAAAGTTTCTTGGCAAGAGTTGTTTTTCCCAAACCGGGCATGCCAACTATTGAAACAACTCCATAAGGCAAATCATGATCAAGTAATTTGGCTTGTAGCATATTGAAGTCATCATCCAAACCGATGACCTCTGTTTCATCAGCATGAAGAAATAATCTTCTTTGGTCCAATGGAATGCAATCATCATTATTGTTGTTGCTTGCATCCATGATGTTGTAAGTTGTCCTCACACGGTCAATGTCAGCAACCCTTTTCTTTATCTTCTCAATCTCGATAGCAAACTCATCAGCAAAAGAAGCATGAGAAGGGATGCAAGCAGTCTTAAGCCGACAAATTGCGCCTTTGCACTTGTTGGATTGTTGAATTTTCGGAAGGAAGTCATTTAAAAGATCCTCCACATCACCTGCCAGTTCTTGAATATCTTTTATCAAGTTTTTCACCCTTGAATCGCCTTCAATTGCCTTGTCCTTTGCGTTGTCTATGTATGATCGAATGTGTCTCATTTCTCTCTGGAGCCAATTAATGTCCTCTTTCAACCAATTCAAGCGGCTCCCTTCTTGAAAGAGTAGATTTCCAGCTATTTCTACGGATTTATTGATGATTGCTGTAAGAAGAATTTCAGCCATTTTTTTCTCCTTTCTTTTTCAGTAGCTTGAAAAAATTCTAATCTGAAGTTATAAGGGCAGAGATACTTTTAAAGAAAAGAATGATATTCCACTATTTGCTTTTAGTCCACAAACAAGTCTCCTATCGTCAAGTATACAAAAGAAGAAAGTAAGAACTCGAAAATAAGAATAAAGTAACAAATATTCCGTTCCAATAAGTTTGCGATACCTCTTTGGCAATTTGATTTGAGTTTAATGTAGGACGATTTCTGTAGCTTAGACCTTTTTATTTACTGCAGATTGATAGTGGCTTGCTAACACCAACTATGAAAATCAAGAGAGATAGAGGTGCAGCTCTTTACAAAGAGCAAATTGACAACTTGTACAGATGATTCCTCATTTTTTTTTAGCTATGAAAGATGCAAGATCTGAATAGCTACCGGCGAACTGGTTTTTCAGATTATATTTCCATCAAGAAACCTGAGATTGCAATGATAATATAGTGATTGAAATTGATTAGATCTGATAGAACTTAACATATATTTATGAGGACATAAAGTTGTAAATGAAGGCACATTAACTACTTTTGTACTACAAACTTATTCAATAAGCATGTAACATTTTGTTTCCTGAAAAAAATCAGATTCAATCTTGAAGACTCTATTCTAGAACTCATAAATTTCAAATTCTGGCTCCGCCTCTGTGTCCAAGGATCAATGTCAATAGAGTGTAGACACCTAACAGCTGACGGTACAATCACCAGAAGTCATTACATGAACATGTCCCCTCATTGAAGTGATGGAATCTATTTGCATCTCTAATGACAATTTTTCGATTTGTAATGCTTGATATAAACTTTATAACGGTGTGACAATCGCCACAAATTCGGAGGTTTTTCACCACCCTTATTACTGATCCAGGAACAGTCCTCAGAAGACCATAAGCCACAGCCAATCTCTCACTATGCCAAAAGAGCTGTCTTTCCTTCTCTTGTTGTTCCATATCATGCAAAACAAACGTGGTGTCGGGAATATAACCTCTCTTCCTCATCTCAGAATCAAACTCCTTTAGGAGGGAAAATATCGCGTCCTTCATTGGATACAATGCTTCTCCAGCATAGAACGTCGTAGTTTCTTTTCCCGAATCAATAGAACTGTAGCCAGGTTCTTTTCTAACTTCCAAATTTGCCAGCTGCTTCCTCAACTTAGATACATTGTCCCACAGAGCTGCACCAGCATATGTATTTGACAGCAGCACACAAGTTGAAGGATCTTTTGGTCCGAGAATTAGTAAGCGATTGGCGACCCTGACTCCCATTTCAGTGTTTCCATGTTGCTTACAAGCACTTAATAAAGCAGCCCAAACAGCTTCATCAGGCTGAAATGGCATCGTGTTAAGAAGGTTCTCAGCGTCCTCAAGGTGACCTGAACGACTAAACAGATCTAACAAGCACGTATAATGCTGCAGAGAAGGACTCAACTTATAATCCTCAATCATGGATTTAAAAAGACTCTTACCTTTGTTTACTAATCCGACATGACTACAAGCATAGATTAATCCAACAAAAGTTACTTCATTTGGCTCAAGGCCAGCCAAGATCATATCATCATATAAGGACAAAGCTTCAATAGCTTGCCCGTGCTGTGCCATCCCAACAATAATTGAGGTCCAAGATACAACATCTCTTGTCAACATGCTATCAAATATCCTCTTTGCTTCCACAATATCACTACATTTTGCATACATATCCACAAGGGCATTGCTAACAAACAAACTACATTCATAACCGAGACCTAAAACTAATCTGTGAATCTGTTTCCCGAATTGCAGTGCAGCTAAGCTAGCACAAGCTCCTACTATACTCGAAAGAATAAACGGGTCCCTCATATCAACCCCTTCTCTTCTTACTTCAAGAAATACATCAACGGCATCAATCAAGTTCCCATTTTGCACAAACCCCGATAGCAAAGCAGTCCAACATTGCAAATTCTTTTCTGGCAACTCCCTTAGAAGCTTAAAAGCTTCATTCTTCCTCCCACAACGAGCATACCCCGATATCATTGCACTCGAACAAATCAAATTCTTAACCAAAATCGAGTCAAAAACCGATTTTGCATTATCCGGTAATCCACATTTCGCATACATATCAACTAACGAAGACTTAACAACATCATCAACCGAAAACACCGATTTCAAGAACTGGCAATGCACTTGTTTACCAACTCTCAGCGCACCCGAATTAGCACAAGCCTTAACAACACTAGCAAAAACGAAATGGTCAGGCCAAAGACCATCTAAAAACATGTTGGGAAATAGGAAAAGAGTTTTCTGGGGTTGATTAACTTCGTTGTGTGCAGTAAAAACAGAGGCCCATGAAGCTAAATCTCTTTGGGGCATTTCGTCGAACAGTTGTAAGGCATCTTCAAGAAGGCCACATTTGCCATACATGTCTATGAGATTGTTGCAAAGCTTTAAGGACCAGTTGTATAAACCAATCTTGATTATGTGAGCATGTAATTTTCTGCCTTCTGTAGGGAAATGGAATCTGGCGCATCGTTGGAGTTGATTAAGAAAATGAAAGTGCTGCATTCATAACCAGTGGTTTAATTAAGAGAGGGAAACTAGTGAGTTGCTATTAACTTCAATATTTCTGGAAACAAAAATCCTTTAGAATAGTAGTAACTATGTCTCGTTACCAACATGAGTTGTGGGAGAGGGTTGGAATTCCGCGGTCTTTTAACTTTTGGATTCGAGCCCTATTATGTAAAAAAAATCTTGTTGGGTGCGCTGTCGTATTTATTAAAGTATCAATGCGGGTACCAGAAAGACTTGGCCTTAGTCTCAAATAAGTTTATGAATCCTCAATTTGTTATCCCTAAATAATGAGAGCGAGTCCAAAATCTACCCGCAACTAGTGTCTTTTCATCACATTGTATTGGATCTTTAACAAAGTCTATATTGATATCAAGCAATTACAAGTCTTTTGAGACCACTTCATTCTATGTAATTTTAAGACTATCCCACTCCCTTTTTAATACCTTCACTTATCATAGTTTCACACCTATAGATAGGTAACGTAAAACATGTTCAAACCATCTCAAACGATCTTCTCGCATTTTATCGTTAATATATATGCTATTTTTGACGAATGTGGACCCCGTTTTTAGTGTTGAGACTTTAGACGTCTAGGTTGCTACTTTAATGATAAAAATGTTGATTGATTTACACGAAATTCCCTTTTTTAGGCTGCGATTTTGTTCCTATTTTAAAATTGTGTAATATAACCTTTGAAAAGTTTAATCCTTCTTAGAAACAGGAAACATTAGACTATGATCTACGTTTGCAAACTTACAAGTTTTTTGATTTGCTCAAAAATGATCGGTAAACCATGGTCTAAAAGGTCCATAAGTTGCACGAGAAATAAAAAAAAAGATGTTATTTACCCAAAGAGCTCATATAAAAAAGGGATAACCAGAGTAAAAATTCTGAAATCAAGACAAAGCTCCATCAAGATAAGGAGACACTGAAATGTGAAGTTTTAAGGTACATGAAATTTGAGGAAGATGTTCAATAAACAAATCCAATATCATGGGACCAGAGTCACCAGACTTTATTCTTTATGAGATTTTAGGCACTCATATCCAAATATCAGAAGTGCAGTCACCACCAGGATACCTCATTTCATGAGCCAAAGATGGACCATCAGGTTCAGCTCCAAAATCAACGAAAAATCTCAGGTTAATAGCAAGGCCACCTTTCTCACTGTCAACGTCGATTTGTAACATGTGACCTCCTTTCTCTACCATTTCGGGGTAGAATTGACGGTCCCATGTACTGAACAATGAGTTTGTGACATACAAACGTTTTCCGTCTAGACTCAATTGTATCATCTGAGGCCCTCCTCTCAACCGATGTCCCTGGAAGTAACACAGAAGGTCATTTTACATCGATTTGTCCACGTTTCTACAGCTTTCGGGAAAAAGGGGTAGGCATAAACTATCTTAAGTTAACAATATCAACAATATTTTGGATTTCAAATCACTGATTTGACTCCAAAAGTAGACAGATTATACATGATTTATATGCTTAACGGCGAATTATAATTCGATCAAATCTTATATAGCTTGTTTTAGTGAAAATGTATTCATATTTTCTTTATACTAGTAATGAACTTGAAAGCAAAACATTATTGAGACATTATTTTCAATTCTAATTACCTGGACTTCTGGGACATCAACTTGGTATGTCGAACCATCTTCAGCCTCAGCGAGTACAGCGTTCCCTTTCTGAAATATACCTCCAACAAATACTTGGCCAGTTAACTTAGGATTGGCAGGGTCCTCGATATTGTATTGTCGAATGTCACCATGTAGCCAGTTCGCCAGGTATAGAAAACGATCATCGAGAGAGATCAGAAAATCAGTAATAAGACCAGGCATTTCAGGAAGAATCCAGTTCTGCACTTTCACTGGTTTTACTGAGATAGCTACCTGCATTGGTTCCGGATTCCACTTAGTGATCGATACTTCTAACAACTGATTGAAAGGTCTAGTAAATAGTAAACGATTACTAACCTCATGTCCCCACGAGCCATCTGGATTCTTGAAAAATCGCACCATGTTACTGGTCAAAGCACAGCCCACATACCCAATTGCTTCAGATGGATTATGCAAGAACCTTACCTATATATCGGAAGGAAAATGAATATATTTATGTATTCAGCAGGATAAACCATGGCACAAAGTTACAAAGGGGGAAAAGGGGTTTATTACCTCTAGAGGAAGGAGCCCAGTGTTCCCAAGATCCAATGTCTGTTTAAGTTCACCACCAGGCCATGTGTAGACATGCAAATGTCGACCATAATGCCCATCAGCAACATCCTGCAGGTTGAAACCTTTGGTGAAAGCAGATGGAGCTCCCCAGGTGGAACTGATCATGGTGTTATGTCGAGGCTGGTACCAGAAGTCATAGCCAAAGAGGGGACTATGTCCTGGTTTCTCCCATCTAAAATATAAGTAAGGAGTCAAAATCTGCCTTGGCTTAGACACTTTGCATAGTCTAGTTTCACTACAACTACATAACTTCAGTTTTCCTTGATAAACTGTCAAGAGGACCGGAAATTAGGATAGAATAGCAAATAATCCTTGGACTTGCCCGATCACAACAACAACATCATACCTAGTGTAGTCCCACAAAGTGTGGTCTGGGGAGGCTAGAGTGTACACAGACTTATCCCTACCTCAGAGGTAGAGGGGTTGTTTCAAATAGACCCTCGACTCAAGAAAAAACAGTCCAAAGCAGTCCAGAAAAAGAAGTAACGGAAGTAAAAGAAAGTAAAAGAAACAACAAATAGTAACGGACATAAACTACAACAAAACAATGTGATAATCGTGGTACAAGGAATCAATAGAGGACTTGCCCAATCACATGCAGGGATTCTGTAATTTTCTTGCTCTTAACTACTCAGTTGGTTTTAAAATATAACCATCCACGAGAGACCAAGGCAAGTGGAAACAAACAAAACCAGCAGAGGAAAATTCGGGACTCAAGAGAGTTCAACAATACAGTACCTTCCTTTCACGTTAAAGTCTGAATCGAGAAGAAGAAATCCATTCCCCTCGGCATTTCCATTTTTATCTCCGAGACATGACAACATTATCTCACCAGAAGCAAGGCAGTGAGCAGTGTGCGGGAATGCTAATCCTGTCTTTTTGATGACATCATCTGGCTGAACAACTTTATACAAACTAGGAGCCTTTGGATCCTTTTGTGTGTCAATTGCATAAATGCGACCTGATCTGCAAGAGATAAATTATCGAAAATCTTGAATATCATATAAGTTCTATACTTGCATATAGTCATCAAGATGTATTTTTTCTCTCATGAACAATATAGGGGAGTAGCTATAATTCTTACACTAGTGAAGGCAGGACGAGATATCGTCGAGCAGCTGATGGATCTCCATAACAAGAACTGCAGGAATTCCATCCAGAATGATGTAGTTCATCACCTTCATAAGGCATAGGCAGCCTGTGGATCACTTTTGAATAAGATGGTGACTTAGGATCTACATCTACTGTAGCCAGGTAGTCGGGTTTCCCCCTTCCCGTTCCTGTAGAAATGAACCGTATTCAGAGGCAGATAAAAGATTTAAACTTGATCGGATTCATCCTGTTGGAATTTTAGCATTGAACTCATCGTGCTTTTGAAATCATAGTCGTAATATTCATTGAAATGATTGTAATTTTTCACATATACACATATCTATATTCTGTACTGAAAGTACGCATTTCAGTCGAACCCATTGAATATAGGCTCCATCAGCCTCAGACCATATTAACTATACATCCAAGTAAATCCAAAATTAGCAGCTACATTACTTGCTATTTGTATTTTTGTTCAGTAAGTCAACTTTCTAAACCAGAATTAACATTTCAACACATCCTCAGCCAAAGATCATAGTCAAATATTTAAACAAAACATTATGAAACTCACAAGATGCCAAAAAATATTATTGAAGCTTGAAAACCTCAGATTCCATAAAATAAAAACTTGCCAGTTCAACACTTCCCCCTCACTTTTTTTTTTCCTATCTGATTTTATGTAAACTACAATTTAAAAAGGTTTGAAGAACACTTCATTATTTTTATAAAATCCCATAATAACATTCAAGATTTCCTTTTGGCCCACAAAACACAGATCTTTTAGCAATCAAACTTTTACAACAAATTTCCATACCAAAGTTAATCTCTTTCCCTCCCCCCACCCCCACCCTTCCAAAGGGAGTCAGAAAACCACAGAGAGAACCATACTTGATCAGCAAAAGTAAAGATAAAGATATCAAATTTTCAACAAAATCTATACAAAAAGAACCAAACTTGATCATCTAAAGCATAGATAAAGATTTCCTCAACTAGTTTTACTTCAAACATGAAACAGAGAGAGAAAAAAAAAGCATCATTTTTATGAATTAATTTAGTAGGGTGTGAAGAACACTTAATTTAGTACCATAACAAGTTAACAACACTCGAGATTTCCCTTTGGCCCACAAAGACAGAATTTTTATAGCAATCCAGCATCTTACAATGAATTTCCACAGCAAAGTTAATCTCTTTCTCACCCCCCCCCCCACCACCCCCACCCCCACCCCATCAAAAGGGCAGACGAAGCAGAAAACAAAGAAAGAACTATACTTTATCAGCAAAATCAGAGATAAAGATTTCATTTTTCAACTAATTTTACTTCATAAACATAACACAAACAAAGAAAAAATCCTCAATTTCAAGAATCTTACACAAAAAAAGAGAAATCTTTACCAGTATAAATGCAGGTGACATAAATTAAAGATTCTTTAGGACCATCCATGGCTGCAAGTGGAGAAGCATAACCAGGTCCTTTTTTGCAACACCCATTAACCACCGCCACCGCCGCCTTCCCGTTCTGCTGTACCTCCATATCCGTCGCCATTTTCTCGCCGGAAAATGTGAAATTTCAGATCAGAAATAGGCAAAAAGTACTAAAAATACAACTAAAAAAACACCCCTTTTTCAGTTTTTGGCTTGTAACAACAAGGATATATATAGATATATGGAAACCAAACACCTAGTGTGAATTATCAGAATCTTAAGACTTGTTTACTCTGTTTATGGCTTTATTATCATGCAGTATTTGTTTATGTCTGTATATAGACTAAATAATATTCTAAATACATACTGTATTTGGCTTAATAAATTACTTACCTAATTAGAATATTTTATTTAGATACTTGAATTAAGTGTTTTTTAAATTTAACACATCAATTCCTAATTAGAATATTTCATTTGATACTATAATTTTCTCTCTTTAACACTTCTGCAAATTTGATACTGTAATTTTCTTTCTTACACTTTTTAAAGATATATTAACACATCGATTTGTCATAATACAATGTTTGATAATTTATAAAATAACCATTCAATTAATAGTTAATTTTTCGTATTTACTCTTTACCACCGCTTTAGTGCATTGCATCATGTAAAAATTTACTCTCACTCGATATTGTATTAAATTGTACTCATTTATTATAATTACGTTTTAAATTAATGTGAGAATATGTATATATCAATTTTAATTAAGTTAAAAGAATATGTAAAAATATGTGTCATGTATTATCGAATTGATATAAATATAAAATGTCAATTTCTTTTATCACACATGTGAATATTTGTACAAAAATCTACTTTCAGAGCAATAATATTTTAAAATAATACCTAGTTAGATAATGAGGGAGGGTGGACTGAGGGAGAGTATATATGGGTGAAGATAGCATAAGAAGTACGAGTTTGATAAAATTTATAATTTTAATTTAAAATTCATCAATTTTAAATTATGTATTCACTTTTTTTTTTTTTTAACAATTCGATCTACTTATTTAATTTGGAATTTTTTTTATTATTTAGTGTTGGAGACCTTCAGATGACTTCTCTGTACATATCTTGACAATTCACGAATGTATCATAAAAATAAAGCTATCTATATGTATCAAATAATTAATAAATATGATGATAAGGTTAGTGATTATCTTAATCATTTATAGTTTATCGAGACGTTTTTCATTTATGGTAGTATTTGAAGAGTATTAAACAATTGAGTTGACTATTTATTATGATATCTTAGAAATCTTTAAAATCTCGTCTATGTTTATTTAATTTGTCCATGTTTAACTTGGCTCTTTTTTAATTTATATATATAAAAAAAGTAACAAATAAAATAATTATTTTACTGTATCACTCTTAATCATTATAAGTCATTTAAATGTTGAAAAATAAAAATGATTAGTAATTAATAATAAGGATAGTTAATATAAATATAAAAATAAATTATTTCTTAATTTTTGTATGCTGGACAAAGTAAAAGTGGACATCTACTTTTAATATAACAAACAAGTAAAAAATATATGAAAAAAGTAATATATTTTAAGAAAAGTTTGCTTAAAAAAAACTCGTTTTATATTAATAAAAATTTAATATTATTTACGAAAAAAGTCCGTAACTATCGATTTAGGGTCAAATATCCCCTCGTTTCATCTATTTATTAGCTAAAATTGCCCCAATTATAAACTGAATTAGCAACATCCCATTTATACATGATTAAGTCACTAGGATTATTAAAATGTTTTGGCCTTTTCGGCTCGGTTGATTGACACCCCCGTAGGCTCATCTTGCGGAATAGGATAAAGAACGCATGAAGGATCATAGAGAAAGAAGATTTTGACGTATGATTTATTTATCATAAAAGAAAAAGAAATAAAGTAGTTGTGAATTTACCAACATTTGATATTTATATCGCATCAATATCATATTAATTGACTGTGATTAAATTGTAAATTAAAAATAAAATATATATTAATTTAATATGATTCAATAATAAGATTTTATGATAAGCTTAGTGATTAGTGTGATTTTTATCCATCAGTCGTAGCTTAATGCCAAATTTTAGCTCAACAAAATTAAACGATTTAGGAAGAAAAGGAAGAAGATATTTTTATGTTGTGCCAACGACACTATGACTCTAATATTTTGACACATAAGAATTGTGACAAAACATTGTTATCGTAGAAAATGTGATAATTATCGCTAATAAATATAATTAATAAAGGTGATATATTTTTAGTAATTATTTTATCGAAGTAATAAGCTTTTACGAACACATAGCTATTCAAAATTTAAGTCAGAAATCTCTAATAAAAAACATATTTTCATGTGTCTAAGTAAAATATATTAATAAATTTATGAGATTGTCGATATATTATACCAAATTATTATCGTAAATAACGTACAATATGATGTAGATATATAACAAACTTCAACGATGAAGCTGTTTGCATTAATGGACATAGAGAGTAGCAAGAATACCATGTTATGAAATTTAACTGCAATATGAGTAATATTTTATTATTAAATGAAAACGACATTTTTAACTTTAAAGAATTAGTTTTTTTCCTAGAAAAATGTTGGATTAATAATATATTTTTCAAATTTGTTGAGTAGTATTTGTCATAGAGTACTCCAAAGGCACCCAAAGCATCAAGTCATCAACTAATGACTTAATTTGGTCTTCTTTAATATATAGTGGCTAAACATACGTAGGATGCGACGTATATATTAATTTATTTAATTTTATATAAATTTAAATATCTATTTATATATGTTCAAAGTTAGAGGACATAAATATCAATTAATGTCAAATTAAAAAGCACATTAATGTATTATGTACTTATTTAACCTCTATGTGGATTCACTTTGTGCCATACATCAAAATTGCTTTGAATATATAGTCTAAGATTGTTAAAAAAAAGTATCTAGAATGAAAATTGGATATTTGTTTTTAAGTTTGTTGACTAGCGTATTAGTCAAAGAATTCGAAGATATCCTAGAATTAATTTATTGACAAACTTTGCCAAAAAAATGAAGAATTGTTTAACTTTAAAAAATTAAGTGAAAATGAATATGAATTTTAATTAAATAACGTCATGTCCTAGAAATTAAAGATAGATACTACTCCTTAATTGTTGACTAATATTTGTTAACTTTTAGTGAATATTTCCACTAATTGACTGAAATAGCTGACCAAAGAGGGCCTTAATTTTCTATGCACAAAACCTAAATTGGCAAAAAATACATTTGCATTTAATTGTTACGATAATCTTCTCCATTATATTCAGCATAATTGCGTCATTATTATATTTTTCCTTTTTATATTTGATTTTTATTACGCACTGCTTGAAGCAAATATCTATCAAAACTTTTTTACTTATACAAAATAAAAGTAAAATTATTCATACACCATCTTCCTCAAACTCCGCTTGGTAAAATTTTAAAGGGGTTTAAATATTACAATTTTGAACTTTGAGGAGTAATAACTATATTCTTTTACTTTTTTCATTTTTTTAAAATGTTTCATTAGAGTTCGACAAAATTTGAATTCTTGTGGGGAAGTCTACATTGATGGGTTAAACATTTTCTAATAAAAACGATTCCATACCCAGAAGACACAAACTCGAGACCTCTAATTAAAAATAAATGAATATATACCACTCCATCACAAGGGTAATATAATATTCCTTTTACTTTTAAGGAGCAAGAAACGTGACAATCTAGAACAAGAAGACTGAGAAACTCTATCCATATCTTGAATAGTTCCTTCCTTGTACGAATGTAGTTCTATTTTATTAAGTTTATATATGAAATATTTGTGACTAATAAGTTTCAGATTCGATACGCAAATCTTGACAAAATCAACCTAATTCATAATCTATACTACAAAATTGTAATAAATTCAAAATATTTACTTATGATTTCAATAATAATAATACAAGAATATTATAATTATATTCTTTGTGGGTAGTCGGGAGAGTATAAGAATGATCCACAACTGCGGGCGGGGAAAGAAGTAACATTACGATGTTGGTCTAAATATAACAGATGTATTCCTATCTTCTTTTATAACGCCACTGTTATCTTTGATCTTTATGCCATAAAAAGGTTCATCATTTGAGTAAGAGAAGTAATTTAATGTCAGGTATATTAAAATGCCAACTCCACCAAAAAGCTCAAGGCTCTATATGGCCAACACTAAACAACCCTTCATTCTGCAAACAAGTTTTTCAGCTGGAAAATTTGATGGTATACATTTTAAAGGACATTGTTTCCAAGACAGCCATCTGATCTCCTTGGACAATAGCTCAAAATCTCCACTAATATGTAAGTCGTCAATTTTAAGCACCCTAAGTTTTATCATTTTCTGAAATGCTTTTGTGCTCAGCTTCACCCTTTAATGCCTGTCGTTCTATCACCAATACTTCTACATTTTCGGAACCTTGTTGTTTAGTAAAATGAAAAGTACGAGAAATTAGGAAAGAGTGGTTGGCAAACAACTAGAGATAATTTACCAGCCAGAGAAGAATTAAGCACAAATGAATTGAGTTCTTGTGGTGACAATCTAAATTATAAGCAAATGTATATCAAATTAAATGGAAAAAAAAAAAAAAAGAGAAAAGAAAGTATAACCAAGATAAAAGATAATGAAATTTACTGACTTTATTTCCTTGTAGGACATCAAGGACTTCTTGTGGGTTGAACAATCTACTCCGTTTTCCACAGTCTCGAGGTGATTCCATGCGAACGATTTCTCTTCCCATATCCCGCACTAGATCATGCATCACTAACTTATGACAATCCCTTTGGAGCAAGTGCCGTTGGATTAAGGTTGAAATTGCACTTTCAGAATAAAAACCACACGCATTTAATGCATTAGTAACTTCATACTCAAAAAATCCTTGGAAGGCGCATGCGATATCAAGGAAAACAATCCGAGTATTATCATCAAGTCCATCAAAGCTTATCTGGAGAATCTTTTGAACATCACAATGAGGAATTGCTTTTAGTTTCTTGAACTCATCTCTCCATTCTTTAACGGATCTCCCTTGCAGATGTGACCCCAATGTCACAAGAGCTAATGGTAGCCCATATGAATGTTTTATTATGTCTTGTGCCAGCCCAACATATTCTTGTGGTGGAGAAAGACTGTTAAAAGCATGACAATAAAAAAGTTGTTGAGCTTCATTTTCATTTAAAAGTTTGGCCCGGTATATCTCACTTGTTTTAAGCCCATGTAGCAATTGCTCATCTCGGGTTGTAATAATTATTACACTATCAGAGCCAAACCAACTTCTTTCTCTTGTTAAGGATTCTAATTGGCTTTTATGATCCACGTCATCAAGAACAATTAGAACCTTCTTTGACCCAAGTCTTGCTTTGATTAGATTGACATCTTCTGCAACACTATCAACTTCGAATTCCTTAGTTTTGAGAATTTGACAAAGTACTTTTTCTTGTAGCTTGACTAAACCCAATTCTTCAGCTTTTGATCTAATGTCTGAAAGAAAGCATCTACCACCAAACTGTTGAAATACTCGATTGTAGATAGCTTTTGCGAGAGTTGTTTTTCCAATTCCACCAACGCCACATTTACCAACTATGCGAACTTCATGCTCACATCCACTTTGCAGTAACAACTCTATATGCTCGATAGGAGAATCTAATCCAATTGGGTAATGAGCAACATCTAGAGGTGTTTGGTTGGCCTCTTGCAGAACTTGTTTTATAATACATACGATAAATCTTGATTCATGCCTACATTTTTTTAGCCATAACAGTAGTTAAAAGTAAAAAAAAAACAAGTTAAACAATACTTTGATATTTGATGAACAAAACAAAATCAAATAACAGGGGAATCGAGGTTAGAGAATGGAGATTATCTATTACTACTACTCTTTCGTCCCAATTTATGTAATGTAGTTTGATTGAGCACGGAGTTTTAAGAAATATAAAAACACTTTGCAATTTTCCAAATACAATCAACTTACTTTCTTTGTCTTACAATAGTTGTCCACTGGCTTATAAACTTAGGCAAAGGCTTAAATTCAAAATTGTATAGTTAAATTAAGAAGTCTTACCCATCAGCAACATTTCTCAAATCCCATCCAGATAAATTCGTAGCATCAGTCAGTGCAGCTTTCCACTTTTCCACTCTCTTTCAGCTTCAAATGGTCGTTCCTTGTGTTTCGCCAAAGCTTCACCGAAACAACCAGTTTGCCATCGCACTTGAGAAGGATCAACATCATAGAAAATAGGCAAAACTACCTGCTTTAACCTCTCTCTGCAATCGAGAATTTTGACAAGTTCATCAAGACACCAACTAGACGAAGCATAATTTTATGAGAAAACAACAATGGCAACCCTAGATTGTTCAATTGCTTTGTCAAGTTTTGTTGAAATGACGTCTCCCTTTCTCAATTCCTCATCATCTATGAAGGTATTAACTCCGACTTGACACAATTGGGTGTAAAGATGACCGGTGAAGGTTTTGCGGGTATCTTCGCCTCTGAAACTGAGATATACATCGTAAGACAAGTGGGAAGAAGAAGATGATTCTCCTTGAGTATTCATATTTGATGACAATAAATTAAAGGGATTGTAGTCAATTTTTTGTTTAATTAATTAAATAGAGATGAGTGAAGCAGCTCTTTATATACCCACAGGTAATTGTTTGTTCCTGGAAATTTAATTTTGGGTCAAGTCATTTACAAGCTCCAAAGAAGGTTAACGGCCTGTTTGTTCCTGCTAATCGGATTTGGTATAATTAAGTGTAATTACATTGCCTGTCCTGTTTGGTTGAACGGGTAATTACTTGGTCAGCAGTAATTGGTGTAATTGTCAGAAGTAATTACACTCTCCAATTCACAGCCAGAGACGGTGAATTGCTGATAATTACATTGTGTAATTACTGATTACTTTTTATTTATTTTTTTAATTTCTATTTTTAATTTTTTTTGTTTAATTTTTTTTTACTTCTATTATTTTAAGTTCTTTTTTTTTATTTAATCTAAAAATTTCTAAGAGTTTATTTTTTATTTTTTATTTTTATGTTTCATTTTCTTTTCGTTCTCAACCTTACTTCATGTGATTCTATGCAATTTTTTCGTATTATCTATTTATTTATGCCATGCTTATTTTCTCATTAGCATAATTCTATTAGTATTCTAATTTTTAAATTAAAATAGAATTTATTGTTAAGTAAGGTTATAGACTTATGTTTTCTTTTTAAAAATAAAATAAAATCATATTTATGTATGCTATGTTGAAATTTGAGATAAGAGTATTATGTTAAATTTTTTGTTATGAATTTATAACTTATGTTATATTTTCAGTTTCATTTGTTTTATTAATATTGAATTCACATTGCAAGTCATTTTTTAATCAGACCTGATAGATTATCAAACATGCATTTCACGATGTTAGTAGAAACTTAATACTTTTAGTTTTTATGATCAATTCAATTGAAATATATTAATTTGAAAAAATATAAATCAATTATTTTTTTCATAATATTAGTTAAGAATATATGTTTATTAATTAATATATTTTCAAAAATAATATATATCTTAAATATTTAATTTAATATCATTTATATAGTTTCTTATTTGTCTTGTATAAATTTTAAATAATTAATTTTTATTTTTAAAATTTAATATAATATTATGATTGCAATTGTGCATCCAAACAGAACATGTGTAATTACACTATGGCAACCAAACAGGTCAGTGTAATTACTAGACTGTGTAATTACTAGGCTGGTAATTACTATCCTAGTAATTACACCAATTCTAATTACCAGGTGGCTTTCCAAACAGACCCTAACAGAATTGAAAATTCACTTTTATTTGTCCATCATAAGTATTTATTTTCACTTCTAGTAGATTTTTAATTGTTCACACCATTAAAAATAATATTTTAAAAAAAAATTTAAAAAAAATATTTCATATCTCTGATAATTCACTTATGGACTAGAGTGACTCTAGTAGATAATAAGTGACTTGCTTTCACATTAATTGTCAACACAACTCTCTAAATCTTATTTGAATCTCTTTGACATTATTGGCAAGTGGATTGAAATAATTCATTTAGGAGTCATTTGTTGTCAGTGGGATGCCAACTTAATCATGATCATATATCCTACGGAATACAAAGTGTAATTAGGAAGCCAAAAAGAAATTAAAGTGAAGAGCATTTGTTATATATACCTTCATTGCTTTTTTGAAAAGGAGTTTTAAAGTTTGATCAGCTTTTTAAGTGTACACTTGTTCAAAGGAGCTAACTTTACAAATTTGACGACCCAAACTGAAGATTACATCTTCCTCGTGAAATGAAGAGGGTAGATATCATAGCACTTAATCTTGAAAACCTTCATATCGCGAACATTTATGAGAAGTATATTCACTATACATATTCAATTCTTTTAACTAAGGTTTAGTGCAGTTCAAGAAACTAGCAGTATAAAAATGGAAGAAGTTGATAACTGATGGAAGTGTTTGAAGATTCTCACTGTCATTCAAAAGCAAGAAACATCAAGAACTGTAAATTAGAAAAGGGCAGACAGTGGAAATTGTTACCGCGCAAATCTTAAACTTCTAAGCAGTATAAACTCCCAATAAACATAGGAAAATTAAGTCCCAGACAAACACAAAACAGAAGTCGATGACAATGCTGGAGAAAACCAATTTCAGAAGGTATTCAGAAGAGTGCAAATATTGAATTCCCAAAATAAGAAGAAATGCTTGCACTGCAATACTTTTTATGAAGACAGATAATTCGACTCTGATATCACTTTAAAAAGTGAATTTTGAATCTAACTCAACATTAAAATTAACTCAATTGCCCAAATTCATATAAAGAGTAGTACTCCATGTTCCCATCCGACAAACGATGTGGGACTACAACATGATTTGTGGTGTGTGACACCTGATTTTCTCCCCTCCCTTCTTTCTACCCATCCATAGAGCGACTCACAGGCTTCGAGGCTGACAAGTTCAGAAGAAAGGGGCGCACATGACATCTTAAGTGAAAGTAAAGTGTTTTAAAAGGTATAGTGCAAGTTCACATGGCACACAAGTTATTAGTAGACTCTAACATGGCGTAGCTCAAGGAACAAATCCGTTAGGTCTGTTGGGCCAAAAGCGGAAAACACGTGTTATATACTTGGGTTGTGACAATGGGAGTTTCCAGGGGTAGTCCACAATACATTTGGACATTGAATTACCCCTGCTTGTGTTCTGTTTTGATCTGGACTCTGAAGCTACGTGAGTAGTTCCCTTAGCAAAGGAATTCAATTGTCTGAAATTGATGCATTATTAGTGAGTCATTCAACATTCTAGCTTCTAATCATTTAATTTCTTTTGGCGACTATTCAGTTTTGATCATCATATCCGTATGCATTTGAGCATTGCAGGAGATAAAGGAACTATTTTCCCTAACTTCACCAAGGAATCGATGGAGAATGGAGCGATGGATGTGGAGTAATCGTCTATAAATGGAATGAGAAAGATAAAGAGGACAAATACAGGAAGAAAAAACTGGAAAAAGAGATGGAGTGGTTGTGCTGAGTGTGATTAAAATGCTCCATCTTGTAGGCAAGGATGGCATGTCTCGTACAATGTTGGTTTTACATTATACTAGTACAGTCAAACCTCGTTACAGTAGCAGCATTTCACTGAAAATTTTATGATTGATATAGTATGAGGTGTTGCTGACAGTGTTTGTTTCATTTGCCCAGGGAATGTTCACATAAAATCTTGTACAAATGCGTCAAAGCAGCAATAATCTCGAAGCACTTGTAAGAATACAATTCATTACAATATATAGTTTGCTTGTCAACTTTTTGTCAGCTTAAAAATTTATATCAACCCAAATCAAACATTTATCTCAACTTAAAAGATGCGTCTTTGTGGTTTGGGAGTATAAGAATGATCCACAACTGCCGGCAAAGAAGTAACATTACCATGTTGATCTAAATATAACAGATGTACTCCTATCTTCTTTATTATGCCTCGGTCATTGCCATCCTCTACTGTTATCTGTTCCCCGCCTTTGATGTTCAGGCCATTAAAAGGTCTATTGTTTGAGTAAGATAAGTAATATACGCATGATACTTCTCCGTGACTGTAAGGTATATCAAAATGCCAAGTCCAGAAAAAAGCTGAAGGCTGGCCAATAGTAACATCAAACTCTTGAAGACAGGTGGTTACATTGCAAAAGTGGCAAACAAACCAGAGAACCATTCCTAAGAACTTATACTCATTATTGTGTACTGTGGGCATAGTCAAACAAATAGATGGAGCTGTTACTTTATTGTTGCACCAATCTGGAATCTCATTGCTTTCGACATAAATTCGTAACCGCAGCTTCATCACACAAATTAATTAAAGACAAAATTAGATCATTAATAATGTGATATGAGAGAGAGAGGAAGAGGGACTAAACCTTAATATCTGGATATTTTATAGACGGAGTTGATAGAGCATGGGCACTAAAGAAGCCTTCATTGAATTGATTCTGCAGGGAAGTACAATTAATCACGTCGATCATCTTTATTGACGGGAGGTAGTCCAACCCTGTAATCTTGACCAGTTTTTGGCAATTCCCAAGTCCAAGAATTTCAAGGTACTCTAAATTTGATAGTGATGGGAGTGTTTGAAGATTCTTACAATCATTCAAACACAAGGAAATCAACAATGGTAACTTGGAAAAATCAAAGGGTAGATAGAGGATATTGTTGCCCCTCAAATCTAAAAACCGTAAGTTGGATAATCTTCCAATATCTCTAGGAATATCATCCTCGGAGAAACCAAAATATGGAAGGCTTAAATGAAAAATAAAAATTGGCAAGGATTCTATGCGGCGGACTCTTCTTCTTCGAGAAAAACTCCTTTTGGCCTCTAAATTTCGACTCCCCACTTGCAAATGTTCAAGATTTCTTAGCATTTCAACAGATACAGGCAATTGTTTTATACCTGTATCCCATGCATGAAGAATTACTAGGTTTTGCATATTTCCAATGTCAACTGGCAGTGTTTGTAAAGATAAGCAGCCATTAATGCTCAAGTATTCAAGGGATTTTAGCTGGCATATGCTGCTCGGAAGAACCGTAATCTTTTTGCAACCACTCAATTGCAGATCAATTAGTCTTTCCAAATTTCCTATTGATGGATGGATCTCCTTTAGACTTGAGCAATTCTCAAGCGACAAAGTTTCGAGACTTCGTGAACCCCTGAAGTTTGGAGTACTTCTGAGGCGCTTGCAATCAGAGAGATTCAGCTCCTTCAAACTTCTACAACACTAAAATGTAAAGAAAATATAATTTCAATTAACATTTTCCTTCTCATAATTGCGATATAACAGTACACATGAAATTGAAAAATTGAGTAATGAACCTGCAAATTCACACCAAAGTCTTGGACATCGCTCCCTTCCATATTCAGAACTACAAGTTTTTCAGGTGGAAAATTTAATGGTATGTATTTTAAAGGACATCCTTTCCAAGACAACCATCTGAGCTCCTTGGACAATAGCTCAAAATCTCCACTAATATGTAAGTCGTCGATTTTAAGCACCCTAAGATTTATCATTTTCTGAAATGCTTTGGTGCTCAGCTTCACACCCTTTAGTGCTCGTCGTTCTATCACCAGTACTTCTACATTTTCGGAACCCTGTAATTTAGTAAAAAGAAAAGTACCATAAGACCATGTTAAGTATGAGAAATTAAGAAAGAGAAATGTTTAATACAAATTAAAGGTCAATCAAAGAAAATAAAAATTATCTACCAAGAAAGTAAATTCACACAATATATCCAACTAAAGGATATTTAATAAGAAATATATTTCAACAAATCAATTTATATAATTATTAAATAACTGAATTTTATTTGATAATTTTGTCTTTGACTCATTTCAAGTACAGAGTGGTTGGCAAACAACTAGAGATAATTTACTAGCCAGAGAAGTATTAAGCACAAATGAAATGAGTTCTTGTGGTGACAACATAAATTATAAGCAAATGTATATCAAATAAAGATAATTGAAATTTACTGACTTTATTTCCTTGTAGAACATCACAGACTTCTTGAGGGTTGAACAATCTACTCCGTTTTCCTGAGTCTCGAGGTGATTCCAAGCGAACGATTTCTCTTCCCATATCCCGCACTAGATCATGCATCACTAACTTATGACAATCCCTTTGGAGCAAGTTCCTTTGCACTAAGGTTGAAATAGCACTTTCAGAATAAAAACCACACGCATTTAATGTATTAGTAACTTCATCCTCAAAAAATCCATGGAACGCGCACGCGATATCAAGGAAAACACTCTGAGTATTATCATCAAGTCCATCAAAGCTTATCTGGAGAATCTTTTGAATATCATAATGAGGAATTGCTTTTAGTTTCTTGAACTCATTTCTCCATTCTTCAAAGGATCTCCCTTGCAGATGTGACCCCAATGTCACAAGAGCTAATGGTAGCCCACCTGAATATTTTATTATGTCTAGTGCTATTTCAACATATTCTTGTGGTGGAGAAAGACTGTTAAAAGAATGACAAGAAAAAAGTTGTTGAGCTTCATTTTCATTTAAAAGTTTGGCCTGGTATATCTCACTTGTTGTTAGCCCATGTAGCAAATGCTTGTCTCGGGTTGTAATAATTATTACACTTCCAGAGCCAAACCAACTTCTTTCTCTTGTCAAGGATTCTAATTGGCTTCTATGATCCACATCATCAAGAACAATTAGAACCTTCTTTGACCCAAGTCTTGCTTTGATTAGATTGACACCTTGAGCAACACTATCAACTTCGAATTCCTTAGTTTTGAGAATTTGACAAAGTAGTTTCTCTTGTAGCTTGATTAGCCCCGATTCTTCAGCTTTTGATCTAATGTCTGAAAGGAAGCAACAACCAACAAACTGTCGAAATATTCGATTGTATATAGCTTTTGCCAGAGTTGTTTTTCCAATTCCACCAACGCCACATATACCAACCATACGAACTTCATGCTCACATCCACTTTGCAGTAACAACTCTATAAGTTGGATAGAATAATCTAATCCAATTGGGTAATGAGCAACATCTAGAGGTGTCTGGTTGACCTCTTGCAGAACTTGTTTTATAATACTTCCGATAAATTTTGATTCATGCCTACAGTTTTTTTAGCAATAACAGAAGTTAAAAGTAGTTCTCCCTTGATGGAATGGAACTCGATAGCTAACAGATAACAGGGAAATTGTCCATTAATACTGCTCCCCGGATGTAGTGTGATTAAACACGGAATTTAAGAAATATATACAAGACTTTGCAATGTTCCAAAAGCTTAGGCAAATGCTTAAATTCAAAATTCTATAGTTGAATTAAGAAGTCTTACCCATCAGCCATGTTCCGCAAATCCCATCCAGATAAATTCGCAGCTTCAGTAAGGGCAGCTCTCCACTTCTCCACTCTTTCAGCTCCAAACAATCGTTCCTTGTGTTTTGCCAAAGCTTCGCCAAATGACCCAGTTTGCTTTCGCACTTGAGAAGGATCAACATCATAAAAAATAGGCAAAACTACCTGCTTGCAATCGAGAATTTTGACAAGTTCATCAAGACACCAACTAGACGAAGCATAATTTATCGAGAAAACAACAATGGCAACCCTAGATTGTTCAATTGCTTTCTCAAGTTTGTTTGAAATGACGTCTCCCTTTCTCAATTCCTCATCATCTATGAAGGTATGAACTCCGACTTGACATAATCGGAAATAAAGATGACCGGTGAAGTTTTTACGAGTATCTTCACCTCTGAAACTGAGAAATACATCATAAGACAAGTGGGAAGAAGAAGATGATTCTCCTTGAGTATTAATGGATGAAACCAAGAAAGCTCACTGTATAGTATTAGATCAACTCTTTTGCAAGATACCTCCCAAGTCCTAAGAAATTTAATTTGTTACTCTCACATCCCGTCTATTTTTATTTGTCCACTATAAACGATACACATTAAAATAACAATATTACGATTACACACAAAGTGAATAATTTAATTCCCCGCCAAAGGTTAATACTCGTTGCATCTTGAATTGGACCGTTTCTATATCTTTGTGATTAATTTATTGCAGAACAAATATAGTATTGCAACTTGGACTTTAAAATTGTACAACTTCTGACTTTTCCTCTTCTTTTTTTTAAAATAAAATACAACAAATATGTCATGATGTTCCACTATGCCTTTATTAATCACCGCTCTCAAATTGCCGCTAAATGACAATTGGGTGGGTTGAATTAAATTTGAACGGATTAAAATGGATCAAGACAATCAACGAGTCAAGACACAACCCAACCAAAATTTGTTTGGACTAAAATAAGATGGGTCAAAACCGATTAATAAGGGGTCATAAGCCAATCCGCTCAATTTTTTATTAAGTTTTAATAGCTTTATTTGTTATTTTATAAACTTTAACTACCTAATAAAAAAAAAAATCTCTTTATTATAACTATATAACATATAAAATAAAAAAAGAAATAGTTTTCATGACTTTTAGAGTAAACTTGGTCTAATCATGAACACAAAACCAAATAAAAAAGAATGAATACATAGCAAAAACTCGAATTAATGAAATAAAAGAAATACGAAAATAAATAAATTAAACTTAGTTGTAGTATAATACAGATCATTAAGAGAGATTTAAGTCTCCACATATGTTCACTACAACAAAATCGATTATCAGGAACAAATAATTTCGTCATTTATAAATCATATTTCGTCACTAAAAATCTTGTGAGACGAAAAATAATTTGTCATTTAGTGTCGCTAAAAATATACAAATACGATTTAGTGCTTCGTCGCTAAAAATATTATTTAACTACAAAAAGAAAAATCGTCCTCAAATGCTTAAACATTTGTGACAAATTTATTTGTCGTAAAAAGTATATTTTTTTACAGTTAATAGTATGCTTTGTCACTAAAAAGGTTATTACTACCGACAAAATTATATCGTCTCTAATTATTTTACTTCAATCAGTGACGACATCACTTGTCTCTAAAGTTATATGTATTTCGTAGTTGAACAAAATCTAATTTCGTCACTAATGACTATATTTTATATTAAAAAAATATTTTGTTCTTAAATGTATTATTTAGGGATAAATTTATTTTTATAAAAAAGGTTAATGTTCTTATTTATCTCCCATGCTCCCACATTATACTTTCTTGGGGACTCTAACTCACAACTTTAAGGTTGGAAGTGAGGAGTGCTTACCATCCGATCAACTCTCTCTTGTCTCTCATTTTTATTTTATTTTTAACTTCATTCACTTCTTTCAAATTTAACTTCTGTAGAAATAATATATTATATGGTTATTTATACACATACACAAATGCATGAAATTTACCACCCACAATTCATTCAAATGTAGACTATATTTTAATTAAACAATATTTATTTTTTTAAATCTTTAAATATATTCAGTACGATTCTGTCATTTTATTTATTTAATTTTATAAATTTTATAAATTATTTAGTACAATTATAAATTTATATAAAATTAAACTTTCGATTTTATTTAAAAAATCGAATAATCAGTTTAATTCGATCAGTAAATCAATTGTTTTGAAAAAAACATCGATACCCATAACTATAGTACTTCATCATAATATATTTGAAATCCTAGTTGGTTCATTTCTTTCATTTGTGCTTTCATTTTTTAGTTTATTTCAATTTTCACACTGATGGAAAAAGTTAATAGAAATTAATGAAATATTTCGCACATTTGCAAAGTCTAAGTTTGTAAGTCGATGTTATCTCTGTAGAGTTGTTGTACATACGTATGTGAAATTACTATTAAATATGTACATATTTTTAGGCAGGAGCAAATAAATCGACTTAGTCTATGCAGTTTACCAATCACAAATCAATAGACACGCTCAAAAATTAGCACCAAGAGTTGAGAAATTATTTTTTCTATCGTTTTTATCGATGAAAGTGTATCCAATAAAAAACAAAAGTGTTAAACCAATAAATATTAGCAATATAGTGGTAGAACCGTAACCCACTCACGGTACTTATAACTTGGATGGTATTTTTCAAATGATGCATTTTATAATTGCATAATTTTAGAAAATTGATGAATTGAACTTTTTCATTTTTACAAAATCGACCGAATTCGTTGGTTTTAATATTTTCCCTCGCCAATTAATGAATGGACTCTGTCTATATCTTATGAATCACTTGTATTATTCTTTTTGTAAGTTGTCACTTGTAATTATGAACAATTGTAGCCAAAAAAATTATATTTAGCTATGAATTTTTTTCGTAGCAAATAGTTGAATTATTCACTGCAAATTTTAAGTCGTCACTATTTAACACCTTACATATTTTGTGACAATTTGTTGGTTGTCACTAAATCACATATTGATTAGAGACAATAAAATTTTTGTTACCAATTATTTATATTACTAGTGACGAAAATAAATGTCATAATTAAATCTAAATTTTAATAGCTAAAACTTATAATATTTAACTACGAACTCTAATTTGTCGATATTGTAACAACATATTTTTTTAGATGAATTTTTTTTGTGTCCAAAAATTAATAAATTTTAAGACAAAAAATAATTTGTCATGAATTAGATACATTATTAGTGACGAAATAATGTTTCACTAATAACTTTAAATTCGTGACTAACACCACTTAACAAATGGCGCCAATTATTTTTTTGGTGGAAAACTTTACTGGACAAAAAATCGCTACGGATTTCTATGTTTCGTCTCTAAAAGTATGTGTTTCATATATTTAAGCACGAAAAGTAAATTTTGTCACTAAAAACAAACAATTAGTGACGAATTTAATGTCGTAGCACATGTATATTCTTGATCAAAATAAGGGAGTGATGATTTAAGCATATCGACTTTAATGTGTTCGAACACCTCAACTCTAACTTTATCTCAAATATTATCGTCTTTTTGAATTATAAACCTCAAACATAATTTATTTATTTTCTAAATATATATCAAATAAATATTATATTCATCAAAGTAATACAATACAATACGATATATTATAAAAGAATATGTATCAGTCATTCGAATAAGGTGTAAAATAAACAAGAAAAACACAAGGCCTTACAAAGCACTAATTAATTAATTAGATTAGAAATAATATTTAATTAAGAAGATGAAATGTGAGTCCTTGAAGATGATGATGAGACTACATCAATTGCACAACCCAATGGCCATGCTGCTTCCACACGATTATTTTTGTAATTAACATCATGCACCAATGTAATCTCTCTATGAGGATTCAAACCTGAAAATAATCCAAAAAAATAAATTGATTAAAACTCTACTTATTTGATAATATTCCAACAAAATATGAATTAATTTCACGTGTAGTCATTAAACTATATTCATTGTAATTATAAAGTCATAAAAACTATTTTTTATTACGTAAAGTAACAATAACAATAAAATTATAAAAATACTTTTTGTTTGATTAAAGTAATCGTACTAATTACTCCCTCTGATTTAACTTATGTGTCTTAATTTCCTTTTTAGTTTGTAATAAAGAGAATGTTACTTCTATATTTTAACTCTTTAACTTTACATTCCATGTGACATATTTTTTCATACCACGAGAATTAAAGGGTATTTTGATACATTATACATATCCGATCACATAAAATGATACGGAAGGAGTATAACAATAAAGTCAGTAAACTTTATCCGTTATAATGACAAAGCCTACCCATATATCAAGATAAACTTATTATTATAACGATCAGGTAGTAACGTTGAGTGACTTAATTGTTACAGACTCCATATAACTGACATCCTCAATAATAGCATTTCATCATAACGGTCAAGTTTATTTTGGAATCAATTTTTTTTTATTGTTATGTTATATGTTCTTTATAGTAGCAAATATATTTAGACAAACGACATTGTTATACCAAAACTTACCAAATCCATCCACAAGTAAAGAAAATTGGTATATCATATCCATGCAAAGATATGGGAGATCTTTACTATCCACATTAGGAAACACATATTTTACTTCTTCAGCTTTTAGCTTGCAAGCAATCTTGGCTGCATTTAGGTATTGTATTGGCTTAGCTTTTCCAGATGATGCTTTTGGATCAACAATATTAACCTGTAATATAATAATTCATGTTATAATGTACTCAATCATATAACGACTTAACACATAAACGTGTTCTTTATCTTGGCCTCTCCTGACATTTATGTTACGTTCTTCAACATTGAGAATTAATGAATAATTATATATATATATTACCTCAGAAGCCATATCAAAGAAAAATGATGAAATATATATATTCTTGATAGCATCAAGACCTCCACCATTCCATACACCATTAAAGGTACAAGTATGGTATTTACATGGTGCATTTAACTTAAGTGTCTTCCACACAATTGCCTTGCATTTTCTCAAACTTGAACCATTTGGTGAAGGTGAAGCTTTATATGCTACTCCCCCATATGTGTAGTAACCTTCAAATAAAATAGTATTATGGTTAAATTTGAATTTATATAAATATCTATATTTTTCCCTGGAAACTAAGGTCTACGTATACTTGTAAGATTTCACTTGATATGTTGTTGTATATATGATTTGTTTTAAACAATAAATTACAAACAAAATAAATCTTAAAACTTTGTGCCTACTTAAACACTGTTATATTTAAATAGCTATGTACCATCAGTGCCCTTCAAAATGCATGGACTAGTAGAGTTTCTTGAAACTTTAAGAATTTCAGCTCGTGATGCTAGTAAACCATAGTTCAAATAACTGCATAAAAAAAAGGTTATAGTTTTACGTATTGTAACGGAGTCAGAATCTTACTAAGGAGATTCAATAGATAAAGAAGTAAATGTACGAAGAAGTCAAAGGGAATTCTACGACATTAAAAGTAATTTTACCTATGAACATAAAGGTAATAATTAGCTCCCATGAGGGATTTTTGTACCACATATTTCTCTCTATCTAAATTTATTGGGGCTTTTTCTGAATTTTCCTTTGATAAAGCAAAAGCCATTTGTACTGATCCACCTCCAAGATCTATAGTAGCTACTGTATTTTGGTAGCTTTTACCCAAAGTTTTTAATAAATAGTTCAAGCCAACCTGCAAAAAAATAATTATTGAAAAAAAAACAAGCAAACATTTTAAGAATTATATGATTAAAAAAGTTTTCTTTAAAAGTTTAAGTTTTTAGATGAGACGTAGAGATATTAGAATAGATAGAGACGTAGAGGTATTGAGATCGAATCTCACTATTATCCATTGCTTTTAAATAAGATGATCGCAAAGTTTAACATAACAAAATAAGGAAGTGAATTATTATTATTTTTATTGATAAAGTGATTTTCTTAATCAAAAGGGGGAAAAAAGGACTCCTTGTTTTGTGTTTTTCACATGGTGTTTAGTCCTGTTTTATAATTTGATTAATCTAAATTCGCATAATTTTTTTACTTTAAAAGTAAAAATATTCTGAACTAAAGATAACTTCATATCCCGAGCTCAAGGACGAATTAAAATACTTACCCAAAGATAAGAACCTTCTTGAGTTCCACTAAGGATAGAAACCCATTCATCCTTGTATTCAAATATGCTTTCATTCTTCAGCATATTTCTCACCTTTGAAAAATATTAATTAACATAATAACACAAATAATTACCAGACAATTAATTAAGTTAATGGCATTTATAATTACAATTATAGCCAAAAAAAATGGTTAGAATTGTACCGATTGCATAATTCTTTCTGCAGCATTGCCTTTTAACATTCTTAAGCCTGCAGTTGCCTGTATTGTTAACCATGCATTAGATTTAAAAAAAAAAAAAAATTGGCTAGAAAAGAATAAAAATAATTAGTATCATTAAGGCCATTTAGTAAATAATTGATATTTTAAGTTGATAATTTCTATATTAATTTAACTTATTCATTCTTATTTTCCTCAAATGTGTATCTAATTCATTGTGAATATATGGTTGTTCTTTAACAAAATTAACCAAGTATTTCAATAGTTGATTCCTCCGATGGTCACTCAATTAATAGTTTTTATCTTAGAAAGTCACTTTTTTTGTTGAAGAAATATGACATTCTAAGATAATAATTATTCGTGGAGTGACCATTTGAGAAAATAGAATCAAAATTATTTGGTTCTGCTGAATCGTAACTATTACTATAGTTCTACCCTGATCTCGACCTACATTAATAATTATATATAACTTTTTGTATCAAGTTTGATATGATAAACTTTAAAAAAAAGAAGTAATAAATTGCTTATAACAACAATAGAGAGGATAGAATGTATGCATATGTTACCACTATCTCAGAGGGGTAGAGAGACTGTTTCCAAAAGTTTCTCAACTCAAATACAACAAATCTAGATCGCTTATAACAATCGATTAAATTATACTGATAGTGTCAAAATTACAATACTAACCCCAAGTTCCACAGGTGTATCAGGGTGCAAGTTTATAGGAACAACACTTTCAGCTTTTAATAGAAGGGGCTCTAATGATTTGGCAGCTGCCTTTGGATCATTTTCATATGAACTCAACCCTGGTTTAACCTGCATTTTCCGACACAAATCTAAATTAGTCAGGCCCAAAAGGAGGAATATCGAACATTGAATGAGAAACAAAAAAAACTAAACATATATAATCCATATTTCATTGTGTATTTAATCCTACGCTATTTTTCTAAAACAATCGGAATATTTTGAAATAATTTATTTAATTTGTCAAAACGACTAATATTTGATATCGAAGTATAACGTACCTTATCAAAAACTTCAAGACCATATTCACCAATAGGAAGTAAATCCAAATTTTGGCTAAAACGAAAAACATGAACTCTACTTCCACTGCTTCCAGCATCAAATATTACTGCATAATAACCATCTGTTTGGTTGCTGAGTAAATTTCTCCTTATATGAGAATGTCCATGACTTGATTTCACACAAATTAGCAGAACAACCAAACAGGTCATAAGAACAAGTGAACTATTTTTCTTCAACATTTTCATCTGAACCAATTAATTAACCAGCCTAGTGAAATTCTGCAGCTTTACAATAACAAGGGGAAAATTAATATCCTGCATGAAACGAGGATTGCTCAAGATCATATAAGACAAACATATTCTAATTAACACGATCATACGCTCTGAAGTCGCTATGTTAGATATATCGTGTGTGGACAACATAATACGGGAGTCCAACATAGGGCAAGTCAAAAATAGAGAAGGCTACCAACCATAACAAGAAAAAATAAATATTAAATTCACTATTAAAAAATCACTATTTTCTCATTGAAATTTTTCACTGAAAATGTTCAGTAGCTATTTCCATACAGATATTTTGATTGAGTCAAGAAAAAATAGTAGTGTTTTCACACGAAATATATTAGGAAGTTTCTCAGTATTTTTGTGAGAATCTGTTTTCAATCATGTGTTTTCCTAGTGAGCTAGTTCGGTCCAAAATGGATTTAAAAAGAATCATGCTTTATAACGCAATTTCTCATTGATTCATGATGAAAAAAACTTTTGTTTCTAGTAATGATCGAACCTAATTTAATCACAATTAAACCAGGATCATGAAGTGAGAATTGTCCATGACCATACGTGAAGAAAAAAAAAAGAAGCAAGTAAGCTTATAAGATCCAAGGGAAATGCAAAGATAGAATACAAGGAAGATAATAAATACAAACAAAATGTAAACAAAAAATATGTCTACATATGATTAAAAAATCACATTACCTGAATTAAGGATTTAAGGTTGCTTAAGTGTTGGAATTGTGAAATGCCAAAGATCAACATAATTGGTTTATATAGTACTACAAAAAAAATTGTGGAATCCAACAAATTGGTCTAATTAAGAAAGGTATAACGTGAAACGTGTCCTAATTCTACTAGCCCAAAATGCTAATCAACATGTAATACATGGAAATTTTCTTTAAACCTTTTGAGTGAAATAACAAAGTATCTGTCATGATTAATCTTCATATGCCCATATGATAATCTTTAGAAAAGATATGTTTGGTTCATTTCAATTTATTTAACTTATTTAGATCTTTTTAATTTGTATTTTTGATAATTTTTTTAATTTTAATTTTCTATATGACATTTTAAAGCTATATAATTAAACAAATATTTTTGATACATTTTAATATCCTTAATGAAGTAATTAGAAATTTTGAATATGCTTTTCTGATTTCTCCGGAATGTCCTTTCAATGAAAGTTATCTCAAATTATAATATGACAAATTCATATGTGAAGCAAGGATGAAGTTAAAGAAGTGGGGACACATTTGTCTCCTCAAATTATTTATGTTGTTGATACACGTGAATTATACAAGTTTAAATGTCTATTTGTATACATTGAAAGTTGGAGGCATAGATATAACTGAGGTCAAATTAAAAGACATTTTTATGTAGTGTGTTCATTTTTTGTTTGATAGGACTTTCAGCGGCCGCATAGCAAATTATGATATTAGTAATACAAGAGTAATTAATAGATGAATAAGCATGGTAAAAGATAAATTGCTCTTAATGCACCAAACCAAACTAATCTCATCATTAATAATACATCATATTCAATACTATTTTTATGCACTCCAGCAAACGAACTATCACATTCAACTTGATGTTAGGATATTAGACAATTTGAACGGTTGCTTTCTTATCTCTTTGGATTTTGGCAGGTGAAAGTTAGGCTTAAAACGACAAGAAAGAAAATTTGGTGGTGGTTGGTGGCCATGGGATTTCCTTTCCACCAAAATAGAGACTTTGAGATTCCAATCCCGCTAGTAATATTGTTCGCTCTTAGCCTTAGGCCCGCGTTGGTTTAAAGTGCATCACTATAAGATCGACTTACTTATATACCCAACATTACTCGTAGGTTGACATGGGACTCTTCCCTAAGATAGGGTGTCACTAGTTTGCATTGAATTCAAGAAACAAAAATCATAACCAAAAGGCAAATGAAGGTAAACTTAGCACACCACCAACCATAACTCAAATATTATTAAAAACATTTTGGTCTTCTTTCAAATGAGACCATTTTTTCCAGCAAAACATGCCAACTTCCTCCCAAATATATCCCCAACAATAATCAAAACACTATTATCCTAAACAAACTCAAAGTATTCAAAGCAAAATAATCATGCCGCAACAATATTGTTCCACTGTCAAATTGTCTTTCCTCAGTACCTGTAGTGAGCAGGCTTGTAAGGACCCTCAACAGGTATGCTAATGTAGTCGGCCTGATCCTTGGTAAGTTTGGTAAGCTTGGCTCCAAGCTTTCCAAGATGAAGGGCAGCAACCTTCTCGTCCAGGTGCTTTGGCAAGACGTACACCTTCTTCTCGTATTTGCCACTGCTCTTCTCATTCCACAACTCGAGTTGGGCAATGACTTGGTTAGTGAAAGAGCAGGACATCACAAAACTGGGGTGTCCTGTGGCACATCCCAAGTTCATGAGACGACCTTCGGCCAAGACAATGATGCCACTCTTGGTGTCTGGGAAAACCCATCTGTCAGTTTGAGGCTTGATTGTGATCCTCTTCACACCAGGGAAGGTCTCAAGACCATGCATGTCGATTTCGTTGTCAAAGTGACCAATGTTGCAGACAATGGCATTGTTCTTCATCTTCCTCATGTGGTCAACCATGATGATGTCCTTGTTACCGGTTGTGGTCACAAAGATATCAACCTCAGAAACAACATCCTCAAGAGGAAGAACCTGGAGGCCTTCCATGGTAGCCTGGAGAGCACAGATTGGGTCAATCTCAGTCACAATCACACGGGCACCTGCTTGTTTCATGGCAGCAGCACATCCCTTGCCGACATCTCCATAACC